>CAKNWT010216133.1:808-17424 GCA_932066315.1 Andricus coriarius
GAGATCTCGTGACTACAACTTTTTACGAAAAGGATAAACATTCAAATTTATTCGTCTTGTTACCACAATTAATAATATGAAATATCACATTTTCCAAAACTTGAAAATTGATTCCCGGCTCGAAATGATTTATCCGCCCTGAAATTCAAAATTTTCTAAAACATTCCTCGTTGGTCATAGGAATTTGCAAATCTTCCATAAGTTGGAGTCGGCAATTATTTTAGAAAGAAAGTAATTAATTTCCAGAGTTGAATATTCTTTTTATTGTGTTTAAAATTAATATGTTTTGATTGAAAATTCAACGATTCCAGTTGAAGCTTCATCATTTGAGTTGAAAATTCATCTATTTCTTTGAAAATCCGACTATTTTTGATCGGAAAGTCTACAAACTATATTTTTGGTTGATAACACATAATTTTTGGTTAAAATCTGTATTATTTAGTAGAAAATGTAATTCAAGTTCGAAATTCAACTGTCTAGTTAAAAATTAATTTTTTATTTCGTAAATTCATATTAGCGGGTTCAAAATTCAACAGTTTTGTAGAAAATTTGTCATTTCGACTAGAAAATTTAACAATTTCATTGACATTTTTTTCTCTTTGGACTGAAAATCTTCTCTTAGTTTAAAATTAAATTGTTTGATTAAAAAGTAATATGGTTTGATATGTATTCAACTATTTAATTAAAAATTCTACTTGTGGGTTGAAAGTTGATAATGTTTATTAAAAAATAACTTTTATGGTTCAAAATTGAACTATTTTGGTTGAGAACATAATTTTTGGTTAAAATTTTTATTATTCAGTATAAAATGTTATTCAAGCTCAAAATTCAACTATCAAGTTGAAAATTGACTTTTTATTTCGTAAATTCATATTAGCTGGTTGACAATCCAACAGTTTTGTAGAAAAGTTATAATTTCGACTAGAAAATGTAACAATTACATTGACATTTTTTTCTCTAGACTGAAAATCTTTTCTAAGTTTAAAATTCAATTGTTTGGTTGAAAATTAATATGGTTCGATAAGTATTCAACTATTCGATTAAGAATTTCAAATAGTTGGTTGAAACTTAATTTTTTAAAGCGAAAATTTAACTACTTTATTCGTGATTCTGATTAGGGATTAGTGATTATCTTTGTCTGTCCAAAATTTAACTATTTGTTTGAAAATCTATCCTTTTTAGTTAAAAATTCAAATATTTAATTGAAAATGTATGTATTTTGTTTAAAATTCGAATTTTCAGTAGAATTTAACTGCTGTTGATTTAAAATAAAAATATTTTTTCTTCGAAATCTCAGCTAGGGTAAAAGTACCAATTACTGCAGGTATACCTATCGCTGCGTTTTTTTCGCCTAATCAGAATAAGCTGAGTACGAATAATTTTTTTGACAGCAAAAAATTCCTAAAATCAACAAGAATTTACTCTACTGTATAACAAAAGCCAAAATATCGCTAAATTAGTTATATATTCTTAATAAATATTTAAAAAAAACATTAATAAAACTTGAAAAATCCACCATTTTGCTTCTATTTCAGTTACCGGAGTACTGTTCTTTAATCAGCTTTAGATTTATTGCATAACCTTGTACGCAGTGGAGAAATGATTTTTTTTTTAAATCAGAATACTTATTTGAATATAATCAACATGTAAAAACATGTAAATTGTTTTATTAATTAAAAAATCAAGCCCGCAGCAATAGGTACACATTTATTACGGTGGCGCTCATTACTGCGGTCCGAAATTCAAGCCATATGTACCTAATACTGCGGTGCTATCAACATGTGAACGTAACCTTCGCTTTAAGTTTTTGATTGAACACACGCCAGACGCTTTGAAATGATAGGTTAATTATGTTTATTTAATTTGTTGTTAAACGGTGGCTACAGTGAAAAAAAGTGAAAAAGAAGGAACCAAAGAGGAAGCCAAAAACTAAAAGGAAATCTTTAAACAGATATTCTTACGGAAAAGAAAATTTGCTGCGCTTGCCGTGAAAGGGGTTATGCAAGGAGAAACTTTTGCAGCTGTATCACGAAAATATACGATATCAGAATAAACAATAAGAGCTCGTTGTAAAGGAAAATATGCAGACAAAACCCCTAGGCCGAACACAATTTTATCTACAGAAGAAGAGAGTCTTGTGAAGTGGATTTTCATTTGTGCCAATCGAGGATTTCCTGTAACTTGCGAAATTATATTTCTTTTGTGGTTTAATTATACTTTGAAAAAAATAGCTTATCAACAAATGCATTTTTTTAAATAAAAAAGTTCTTTTTTTGAGAGATATTTAACATAAAATTGCTTATTTATGATTTATATGCTCGTAAATAAATAAAATTTAAATCCGCAGAAATAGGTACCTCACTTTGCAGTAATACGTACACGGTCTTTTTTCAACCGCAGTAATAGGTACAATATGTTCTTTTTTCAATTTTTTACATTTTTAATACTTTATGTTAGGTTCTTGTACTTGACAATTTTTTTCAATGCACAAAATACACTATTCTTTAGGCTGAAACAGAAGAACCATATTATTTCAATGTAAAATAGGTGAAAAATTGAATTGAAGTAAGGTTAAACCATGACACCGCAGTAATTGGGACACTTACCCTATTAAATTTTTCGTTGGAAATTCTTTTCATAGTGTTAAAAATTAATTTTTTCTCTGAAAATTTAACTATTTTATTTATGGTTGAAAACTGAACTTTTTTAGTTAAAAATGCACGTGTTTTATTGAAAATTCTTCTTTTGTTCGGAAAAAAATTAATCTTTTCTAGTGAAAATTAATCTGATTCTAATCCGAACATAAAAAAGACGTTTTACACAAAAAACTATTCAAATTAACCAATTTTTCAATCCGAATACCGATTTGATTCAAAAGAAGAATATGCCCTAATTATCTAAAAAAGATCTTACTAGTCTAGTATTTATGGAGTACAATGAGGCAATTCAATTTTGAGGTTGAGTCCTGGTTTCAACGCCCTAACTATTCGATTTTTGGTTAAAAATTTATATTTTTTTGGGTGAAAATTCAACTATTTGGTTTAAAATTGATCTTTTTTAGTTGAAAATTGAACTATTTTTCAATTTCAAGTATTTCTTTGCAAATGCAACGTTTTCTAAAACTTTCTCCATAGGTCCTAGGAATTTTTACAACTTTTGGACGTGGAAGTCGTGGAACTAGGTGAATCTAAAAAAAAAACACTTTTAGAAAGAACAAAATTAATTTCCAGAGCCACACAGCTATATAGTCCAACATAGGAAGATTTTAATTTTTTTCCACCCTGAAATTTTATATTTTCTTTTAAAAAATCCTTGTTAGTCGTGACTAGCCTACGACTTTCAATAAAAAGTATAACAGCTGATACTTAACAGATATGACTGAAGTTGTAAAAAATTTATTTTGGATCCGCAAAAGTAGATCATTTTCATCTGAAGTTGATGATAATAGTGATATGCAACGGTTTGATATCCCGGGATTAACTTTGATCTAAATGGTTTTTAAAGATTTTGTTATGGATTCAATTGAATATTAATTACAGAAGGTTGTTGATACTCTATAGTCCACCCACCAAGTAAGTAGAGTACAACCTCTAAATCTCTAATTGAGTTCAAGAAAAGTGAGTGATCGATAGTCGATAGTTACTATATAATTAGTGAAAATATATGAATTTATTCAGGACTGAATATATTAACTTAAAAAGGCTTATAGAAATAGGAAATGTGACTAAGGTTGATAAAAGAACGCGATTGTGTAACATTTTTATCTTAATAATTGAAGCAAAAAGGCAATATTGTAAAACTTGTAAATAGGCTACGCCACCTCCATCAACAGTCCAACATAATGTATTTGCAAGTTATTGCTTCAAAATGGGAAAATAAGGATTATTTATGCACATAATCTATTTTACTTTACTTTATTCACATAAAAATAATACCTTTAATATAAATGCACTCACAAAAACACCAAAAAATTTGATCAAACACAAGAGCGCAGCTGACACACGTTGGGTCGTTCAATTAACGTCCATCATTTTATATCGAAAACAATCGACAAGAAAAGTTTACTAATTGATTAGTATCCGAAATATAAATTACGAATAAATTACCGCAAGGAAATGCGAATGAAGTTCCACGCGGATATTTTCAATATGGAACTTTCTCCAGGTGATTTTAATGTCGCGGTTGTCCAGGGCAATAATAGTACACTAGAAAAATAGAAAATAATTTTATACGAAATTCAACTAGAATCATAATTTCCCAGGAAAAAGCACATGTATTAATGATCTTGTGAGTGGCACGCTTTTTGTTCATTCGGCCTTTCAGAATTTTGTTTTGAAAGAAAGTCAAACTCCAGACAAACTGGAGGATTTATCATTTTATTTTTCTCGCCATATCGCTTAAAACAGAAGTTTACACGTAGTCCTCTATAGATTACCTTTCCCAGAATATCACCTGGGCTCTTTTATCTGAGGTTTCTTATCGCAGATTTCAGGGATTCGTGTGAAAATAAGACATTGGTGCATGCCTTTGGGTAGTTTTTAATTTAAAATATTGTATTAAACTTTAAAATGAAAAAATTAATAACGCTTCACGCTCGATAATATATTTATCTCGCGCTTCGCGCTCGATAATGTATTTGCCTCACTCTATGCGCTCGGTCTTTAAACTGCCTCCACGTTTGTGCACAGACCTTTTAAAATTAAAGGTTAAATCATCGACAACTGCAATTTGGTGATTGTGAATTCTCTTTTGTTAAAGCTCCTTCCGTCTTAACAAACACATTCTCATCACGTATCTTGTGCTTCTCACTCGATTTCGTGTAATATGCGAACTTTTTTACATTATGTTCAACTCTATTACATCAAATGTATATTAAATTTATTTCTTTTCCTCTGTCTGGGACTGCTTATGCAGATATTACAAAATAAAGTACGAGTTTTATTTTTCATTATTACTTTAATATTTGTTCCTTATTTTGTATTAATTTTTATTCTCAGCTACCCTGAAAAATTTGTCATTTCAATAAATGTATATTATTACAACTCATAATATACATTGATAATGAAACAGACCTACTTTCATTGCCTTGTTTTTATAATTAAAAAAAGTGCGCATCTTATAAAAAAATAACAGTTTTGTTAGTAAACATTTTATTGCACCTTGTGTCGTTTTTCCATCAATTAAATTTATTTATTTTCTATGTTATTTTTAAGATTTAAACAGAAAATACACGTCCTAGCATAAAGTGGTTTTAAGAAAATTTATAGATATAATTTAGGCGAAAATTTTTGTTAAATAAAATTTATTTTATCTTATGTCGTTTCTTCAAAAAGTTATTCTTTTTATCTTTAATGTATTTTTATAACATACATTTATAATAATTCTGTAGATCTTTTTTGGTTGAACAACTTTTGTCCTTTAATTTTTTTCGTAACTTATAACGATTTTCCACAATTTTAATTTTTTTATTTTGAATATTATTTTTTACGATTGAAACTAAAACTACACATCCTGTCAAAAAATAAGTAATAACAAATTGGTAGATCTTTTCTCGGTGAATAACTTTTGTTCATTATTAAATGTTATTTTCGATTAGAACAAAAACTAAGTGTTGAATCAAAAAATGATTAATAAAAAATATTTAGGTCTTTTTTTAGTGCATAATTTTTATGTACTAATCTTTTATTGTATCAGAACAGTGGGTCAAAAAATGCTAGTTTTCAAACTGGATCTTTGTTTTTGGTCCAAAATTGGATTGTGCCAAAGCACAATCCAATCAGATTAGTCTTTCAACAGTTCTCCGGTTTACAGATGATAACGATGAAAACAACGAGAACGACGATAGACAGACAGACGCCATCGTAAAACCAGTTTTTTTGGGTGCAGAGGGCCTGGAAAAGTGGAGATTAAAAAAAATCAGCGATAGTCAGTTTTCACATGAAACTAATACCTTCACAGTAAATCCCCGAGATATTATTTATCTGAAGTTGGATAAAAACGTTGCAAACAATTGGCAACTACAATTATCCGCCTCGTGATAAAAATTATCTGCCGTCGGATAATTCTAGTTTTCAATTGCTTACAGCGTTTTTATCCAACTTCGGATAAATAATATCTCGGGGATTTACTGTGTTCTCAGCACGGCACTTAGCGTTAAGTTTGAGGGCACCTGAGGTGTGCGGGTACGCCCTCGCGATCGTTTTCGTACGTTTAATGCGTGCATTTCGACTGCATTTTTTCAAATATCATAACTATTGCAACTTAAATCGAAAACCGCGATTTTAACCCCTGATGAACTACAATCATAAATTTAAACTAATTTTTTTTCAATTTGTGTTTAAAGCAGATGATTGCATTCTCATTGTAACACTCGCGCTCAACAATTGGGTTATACAGGCGTTTCTCTTCGAAAAATTAAACGATCTAGACAAAATAGAACGGAATGTAAGAAGTAGGTATGTTTTCCAATCTAATGTTGATAAAAAAATGCAATTTTTTAAAAATTTACTAAACAGAGATATTAAGAAACAGACTTAGACAAGATATTGAAAATCATTTCACTGCGTTCTGAAAATTTTAATGTATATAGGTAATCTACTTGATTATTAATTATCTAGAACTTTTTAAATTCGTGTCCAATCGAAAAATTTCATTGAGGTAATGTGTAAATCTGCTTGAAATTCATTTAAAATCATGATTAAAACTGACGGGTCTCTTAAAAACAAAAATTGCATACTTTTAAAAATGATTTAACTTTTTGAATGTTGTTCTAATCGAAAATCTTTGTGGGGATAGTTTCGAAATGTATTTGATATCTAGTAAAAAATTGGATTGAAATTTCTTTATCTATCAAAAAAATAGTTTTTTCTATTTTTCTAAAATTTTCGAAATATTGAAAAGCATATGTAGACGTCCGCGTGAAAAGGGCCCTTATAGCCGGTATGGAGTCAAGTACATGGGCATGTAGCCAGAAAAAATTCCCGGAATTTTATGCCTAAAGCGAATCCCAAAATATTCACTATAGGTCCCGGTATCATCCCCCTCTGAAAAAAAAAAGAAATGATAATTTTGACCTTAACTTAGAAAACAGTGAATATCTCCTAAACTAGAACCGACCAAAAAAAGGGCCCTTTTCATGCGGATGCCCCATATAACTATTTTAATTTTTATGGAAATTAAAAATGCCATTGGTATAATTTGGAGGTCTTTTTGTCAAGTATTAGAAAATTTGACAAATATTTATAAATCTCTTCAAACAATTTTGTTTGAAATTTTGGAAATGCCCTACATTTTTTAATTTTGGTCGGAAATATAAGGTTAACGAACCTAATCTTCATTTTGAGAGATCAAAGGCTAACTCGACTGGACAAATTCTTCAAAAGTTAGCGTGGCTACAATATTCAGTTAACCACGCATCCAAGCAGGCATACATACAGACAGACACCAACAAAATTTGTATGATTTTCGGACTCTGTGGGTGCCGTAACGTAAAGATCCGTTAAAAACTAGAGATAGAAAATTTGGATATAGAGTCAGACATTTTTATAGAATCTTTTCATCTTCTCTCACTAACAACTACAAAATTGTACATTACATTCTTCAGCTAATTGATAATTAGTAGGTACATACCTCAAGTTGATTATATTCATAACTAAATGTTTTTCGTCGACGTGGTCGATTAAACCCAATGTTTGGATTAAATCCACTAAATTGAATAATTCAACAAATTTGTTTAAATTAACAATAGATTGTATTGAATTAACTGAACTGTTGGTTGTCTAAATCTGCTCTAGATATACAAAAGCCAAACGCTTGAACACCTTTTAACATTTTACAAAATTGTTTTAAAATATATGGATCAAGCTCTAATATCCAAATTGTACAAAATTTAAAACATTCTGTTTATTCCATATTCTAAAAAGAATTTCTTTCAAAGCCCGATACTATAAATAAATTTTGTACAATTATCTCTAAATCTAAATGATTGCAGTTGTTACTAATGAAATTCTACTTATTCAATTAGAGAAAAGTGGGCAACAAAATTACTAGCTTACTAAAGTAACGAAAAATGGTTAGAATTTGACAATTTATATAGTTATAAATAATTTTTGAATATATTGAGGCCCATGGGTAGACCAATAGACATAGCGAAGAAGTTAATATGGGGATGAGAGCAATAATTAATCCAAAATTGATTTTTAATTAGGAAATGTCCAAATTTCGAATTGTTTAAACAACTTGTTTAAGTATGTGAGTTACAAAAAAAATGCGATATTCAATTCGACGTAAAAAATTACACAGAGCCTATGTGTTGAAGAATTTTTATCTCCACAAAATGTGTTATGTACCATAAATAAACAATTGGAGACTAAGACATCCGCTTCATCATTTATTTGTAATACATATCAAATTGGATGGATCAGATTTTTTCGACGAAGTGAATCTTTTACAGAATTTTCGTTTGCAATACATTTTTTTAGAAAAAAATCACTTCTCTCCCCACTTAACCATTTTTGGATTTCGAATTTCAGAAAAAAATTTTCGAATACATTCTATCGTCCACTTGAAGAATTTTTAAAAGAATCGGATTAGAATATTTTTAATATCAATAAAAGTTCATTAAAGTGAAGGTTTCTACAAAAACACGCTACCCTTTATTAACAAATTAATATCTCGTAAACTTTTAATCACAAAGGGTTCGAATAGGGGTCATTTGGAAGGTTTTTTATGCACTACAATTCAAATCTTATATACTTCTTACAGAGCTCTTAAAGGGAATCAACAATCCAAGCATGTTAAAAAATTGTTACAATTTTCACTTTATTCCTAATTAACAATATACGCTACGATCTGACAGAGCACAGAATTTCAGTATTTCGTTAGAATGTCTATGCCCGCAAAAAAAACAAGCAAAAAAATTGGTGGGTCTTTTCTTTTCCAGCAGAAATCGTAATTTTACTAGACTCTAATGAAAAAATAATCCCTTCAATGTCTGCACTTATCACAAAGTCGATAGTTCACAAAAGCACCCTTAACAAACGATGATTCAATCACTTCACGTCCATCATTTTATATTGAAAACAATCGACAAGAAAAGTTTACTAATTAATTAGTGATCGAAATCGTTATAGAATCAGCCAACATTTGCACTAATTGATATTAATAAAATAAATGTGTGATTTTTTTAACATTCCATTAATGAAATGCTAAAATATGACTTTTAATTAGTCAAGAACTCGTCACTCTACCTTAGTCAAACACACTGACTCATTACTAAAATATCAATTACTAGTGAAGATTTTACTTAAAGTTAATTTATCAATTTAAAAAAAAGTAATAATTGTTTCCCTAAATTTGGCCAAACTGAACTTGGAAAGAAAAATGAAAAAAAATCATAGTTTAAAAGAAAATAAAGCAATAAAATATGATCTAACGTTGTAATTGTCTATTATAAGGAGACAAGTTTTTACAATCGTGATGAATCTGAGTTGAATAGACTTTGAGCAAAAAAAGGCTCTTATCTTTTTGTTAAAGTCAGTTAACAATGAAAAGGAAGTGCAATATAAATGAACTCACATCTGTAAAGCACGCGAATTATTTTCAATGAAGTTATGAAAATCTTCATTATCTTCATTCCTTCTCGAAATCTGACGCGATATGTGTGAAAGTAAATTGTAACTCTTATACCGATTTAACGGTCATTTTACTTATTACATTTTTCAACTTATATTTGCTTCCTAATAAACAAGTAAAAGGCTATAAAGGTCTTTTATTTGTCCCTTCGAGCCGGATCATGAGAGGAAGTCTATGCAAGTTCAGAAAAAAAACTACAATCCTTATTATTTATTTTTCTCTTTACGAGCCCACTTCTAGTGTCAAACTCTTATCGCTACCGGACAACTAAATACTAAAGACTAAAGCTTTCGACTTTACCTTTTGTGCAACTATAAAATTAATCCAGTCACGAAACTTGTTGGGACATTTTTTCAAGCTTCCAACAATAACAGCAGCAACTAGAGTAGCATTAACACTTCGTCTACATCACCCTAACCCTAACCCGTTGATTCGCTTTTTGTTCCAGGGCACTGCACATGAAGGAGCACCCGGATTACAAGTACCGCCCACGTCGAAAGCCAAAATCGCTCGTAAAGAAGGAAAACAAGTTTGGTTTCTCACTCTCACCTTTAACAATGTCACCAACCGATTCTCTCAGTTCCATATCTCGAGGTCTCTTACCTCCATTAGCCTCACCTATGAACCACCCCTTGATAACCCACGATGATCTCAAAATTCCTCGTTTTTTCCCGCCCTTTCCCTATCCACTCTACCCAATTCAACACAAATTAGGAGAGGACTTCTCTGGAGGAAAACTAGCAGCAGATTTGGCCTTCCAAGCGATTTATGGATCAGGAGGTACTTTCTACTCAGGTCATCAATCTGTATCCTGGCCTGGTCTCACAACCCCAACTTGTCTCCAGCCAAACTGTGGATGTTCAAGTCCATCTAAGGACCCAAAAAGGACTTCGTTTCTTCCCGAAAAACCAGAGGACAGACCTTTTCCAAGTCCTGTGAAACCAGAAGATGATCGCTTTAGTCTAGAAAATCGAGACAGTGTCAGGAATGATGGTTGTTACCGAAAAGTTGAGGATAGTCCATCAGAAGATAAACAGGAGGAGGAAAAATCAGAAGATCGGTATACATCCTCACCAGCTGAGAGGTTTGATAAATTTCGATCTCTTTCTTCAGTTTTGACTTCACTACCTTCCACAACTAAAACAGAGAGTAGCGTCTTCTCTGTTCAAAGTCTCACAGGAAATACGTCAGCCAGAGGTCACGTTATATGAAGGCCGCTTCCGGTTCTTCCGGATCTTAATTTTCGGGGGAACCTTATTTCTAATTGGGCTGCACCTGATTGGTGGCGAGTACCTCCAATGTTGTCTCCTATTTCTCAAAGCTCCTGTACGGCAACTGACCTTACAACAACTACAACTACTACCATGTCAGGGGTTTCGTCTAGAAGAGATGAAGAGGAGAGAGAAAGCTCCAGGTTACTGAATAATTCTAGGAGCCAGAGGACTTCGTCTCTTGGGAGTGTTCAGTGAGGAGCTGACAGTTGTCAGTGAAAGAAAAAATTATTGTTGAGTGTGGTATGTTGATTTTAATGTCTAGAGTGTGTTTTTGGAGACCAGTGAAGTTGGATTTCCAGAAGAGGGATGGATGTGATAATATGAATTTGGGAAGTTAGGATGATCAGCAATACTATATATTATTTAAACTGGATATTCAAGTAGAAAGAAAAATAATTTTCAACAAACAGAATTTTTAAGTTTCACCTTAATTCTAATTTTCTGAGGAATTCATATTTCACTTTTCATGATTTATCAGTCAGTTTCCAGCATGATTAAAAATATTAAATTAAAAGTGAGTAACTAAAGGTGCTATATGTATGTATAATATATGTATGTGTGCAGTTATTCTTCTAGAATTTTAATTCAATCTTGAACAGTCTAATTTTGCATTTTTTTATAAATCTCGAGATGAGTACACATTATGTGAATGTAAAACTCTTATCTTTTTCTTAAGAGCAGATAAAAAAGCGGAAGTATAATGTTACACTGACTCATGTAAGTAAAGAAAATGAATTCACTTGACTAAAGTTATAAAACTTTTCGTTATCTTAACTCCTTCTCAAAACATGCAGACACCTCCAGCAAAATATGTAAAGAAAATGTTATTTTTGTTCAAAAGGGCTCAAATTAATTCAAAGTAAGTAAAACTTAAAAATGCTAAACCATGAGTCGATTAGGAAAACCAATCCTTTCCTTAAACTCAAAAAATTTATAAAAGTGTGTAAATTCATGAAAAAGGTTCTTTTTGATGTGCATGTGGCATGTAAATTCATTTAAATCTGACGAGCTGCGTTTTGCAATTGCCGAAGGAAAGAAGCGCTTTTGGCGAAAACTAAAATGCGCTTATGCCGAAAAGGCAGCTCAATAAGTTGTTACAGAGAGATGCATGTCCGCGAAAATCGAATCGATATCACACCGCAACCAAATCCTACAAAGAGATCTCCTACCCCAAACGACATAATACGCGAAGGCTAGGAGAGTCCAATTTTGATGAGATAACCGTCCCAACCTTCTCGTCACATATTACAGCATGCGAACGGCCGCAATGGTATCCCTAGAAAAAAAACCTCTTCCAACGGAAGCAAATCTCTTCTTTGGGAGGCAGTCATGCGAAATAAGCCAAACATTCTGAATACTAACGTACGAGATACGGCGGACCCACTGCATACATATATGTACCATTTTGTTATCCATGATACATATTACTATTTTAGATCTATAAACTGAGGAATGAACTTTATAGGTTTATCAAAACGTTTGGTTTCTATAGAAGAAACAACAGATTTCTTTTGGTTCTATTACATTCTCTTTAATTTAAATAAACCGCTGGTTCAATCAAACAATAATGTTTTTAGATGAAAAAAAATATTTTGTTGGCGTTTTCTCAGTATATCTGTGCTTATTGTTAAGTTTCTCTTTTAATTGTTCGTCTTTTTCGTTATAATTTCAAATCTGTGATTATCATAAGGGTGCTTATTTTTTAAATCGCATGGCCATGTTCTCGATTTTCATATCATTTCAAAATTTCCATAGAGTCTCTGGTTAATCTGTCAAAAACAATAAAAAAAGTATCATTTAAAAACCAATGAAGAATCAGTCTGAGGGATCTTTATTTTCTAAGTTTAACGTTACGAAAAGAAATTTCAGAGACAAAAAATGCGTCTCTTCAAAATTAAAATCTTCGCGGCTTGAAGCGGTTTTATTTATGAACAATATATTCTTTTTAATCAATTATATTTGCAACATAATTTTTGATCAAAATAAAAAGATCAGGATATAAGGCAGTGCATTTATTTCTTTTTTAAATTTATTTTAAAAATTAGATTTTTACAAAATAAGAAGAAAAATACTAATTTTAAATAGAAGCATTAAAAGATGAGCAATTCCGCATAATAAATTAAACACTCAACTTATTTCATCGCTCAAAACTGAAATCACTAAAATTTTAAACAATTTTAAATTTAATTCAGGCAATGACTTTATTCCTGAAGCTTATAAAGTTGCTACAAAATTTTAGATTTAAGCGTTCAAAATCTAAAAAAATTGTTATTTTAAATACCTTAAAATATAAACATTTTTCATTGGAAGCCTCAAAACATGTACAATTTAAATTTCGAACAATTAAATATTTTATTGCAATTGGAACAGTTCAAAATATGAAAATTTCATAATTAAATGTTAAAAATAGATAAACTTGAATGTGGAAAGAATCAAAATTGAAGTATTCGAAATAATCTAAAAATGCAAGCTTCAAAAACTGAGAAATGAAAACTGTTCAACTTTCAAGGATCAAAAGTTAAAAAATTGCAACAAAAAAGAGGAAAAAATGCAGATTTGAAGTAATCAAAGTTAAATACCTTCGTACTAAAAGTTTGAGCAATTAAAGAATTTATGGTTTAAAAAGAATAAAAATATGTATTTGTTGAGATATTAAAGCAATTATTTAAAAAAATGCCATTTTTGAATCCAAAACTTTTTTTAGTCTCAGAACTAAAATTTGCATATGGACACTTTTATTTGTTTAAAAAATTATGCACTTTCAAAACATATATTCAAAGCTCAAATTTCTTTGTAAAATTACTATATGTTTATATTTTCATAAGTACAGTCATTCGGTTAAAAAATCACACCATTACTCCTAAAATAATGGAAAAAAAATCAAATTCGACAGCAATTTTCTAGTGACGTTATTATAAATGAATCGACTTAATGAAATCAGCAAGAGTAATTTCGTGCATTAATCATAAATTGTCGATTTACATTTCGGCTTATTCATGATCCTGATAAATGTGTTATTGACTTATTGTATTCATTGGAAAAATGTTTATATTTAAAATTCCAGTAAAAAAGATTAATACTAAATCTGGATATTATCAAGTTGACACATATTATGTGGTATTTGATTTTTATAATTTTTTATCCTATCATTGAAAAATTATCATTGAAAACTTAAGATCCACCTGCTCAAAAGCACGCCAAACTGTAGATATTCTAAAATGCACCATACTTTCTCTTATAATAATTTAACTAAATTTGTTCTGCTTAAAAAGTATCATTGTTATTAATTTATACCAATTAAAAAATGCTTTCTATATGGAAACCTTTGTATGGAACAAAGTTTCGTTCTGAGTTTAATCAATAGATTGCAAAAACGTTTTCGAATTTCAGGATATAAAATTTGAAAAACGTTTTTTTAATGGCGAAAATCTTCTACTAAACATATCAATACATATATAAGCTGATTTAGAAAAACTTCTATCGCGAGATATTTAATTATGAACAATACAAATATTATCTCAACTATCAAACTCTTACGTTGCATTTTCGTAAGATTGTATAAAAACTCAGTAGTTATTTGATCATTTGCAATATTTCCGATGTGACTGTTGTAGAGTTATTCAAAATCGCTTATTATCATTTAAAATTGTACGATAAATAAGTTTAGAAAATGTAATACCAAAATATGTACAACTACGCCTGTAAATTTGATTCAGTCATTAATTGTTCTGTAGCTGCGTTTCTTCAAGTGTATAGATTTCCGGAAAAAATTCGAACATAGTGTTGCCTGCTTATGTCAATTTCCAAATAATCTGTAATAATTCAGGCTCCATTAACAACGTTGAACTAGTCTACTTGATCGTATCGCCTTTAGGAAACACTGTAATTGTTAACGATATGTCATTACTGTGACGATCTTCTGTAATATAAAGTGCCATTTGTAAATAAATTTCGAATTATTGAATATCGAAAAGAAAGTTTTGTATCTATAAGTTTTACCACCCTATATTTTAATGCGTTTAATAAATAAAAGAAGCTTATCTAGTTTTTTTTTTTCAAGAAAATAATGGTCTTTTTTCAACAGTTGGATTTTAAAAAAAGTATTCATTTCAGAGAACGTGGGTGATTATTTGAAAATAAAGAATTTAAGATTATATTAGGTTTTGTGTTCTGAAAGGAGTCAATTAACTTCAGTTTTACAAATCTGCGTGAAACGTGAATAACCACCCATATAATATAACATGGGGTAGGCATTGGTGCTGAAAAAGGGTCGTGCAGGGTATTATTTGTCTGGGTGAGAAGAGAGAGGGTGGAAAAAATGGGAGGATCACGCCTTCGAATGTTTTTGTAAGCATGTCACGATCAATTCGTATTGGCGTGTTTTTGCGAGGGACGATTCAGAGATGAAAGAACCCTTTATTTAAGCATTTTCTAGTATGAATTCTAAGATAGAAAATTTATTGTGCTGAAATACTTGAAATTCATTCAGATTTTTTTGTTATGCTTTTTTCATTATTCATCTATTAAAAATTAAAGACAGAATATGCCTTTCTTAAGAAGGTAAAATTAGCCTTAGCAATATTACATTATATATTTTTTCTAAAATTTGATTAATTTATATGAAAGTGTACGCCAATATAATTAATTAATTACCTAAAGAACGTCAGTTCTTACAATTTATTAAAGATATCTTTTATTTTTGTAACAGTTTGACGAAAAACAATACGAATGGGGATTCGAACCTTCGACAGAACAAAATTTCGATTGTCCAGGCAGTGCATCACGACTAACATCGTCGCACAGTGGGGCAAAACAAGTTTTTCTGCACAAATTAGTCTAGAGCTTGCAATTTTTATATGATTTGAGTTTTTATTAAAATGAAAATTAACTTAATTTCATGGAGACTTGTGCACACCCATTTTTAAATGTTTTATTTATTGTTTAGTTATTCAACAACAAGTTTGTCGTGTTTTTTTTAATAAACGATCTCATTTTTTTGCATCTACTTACATTTATGTAAAACATCATGAAATCAGTAAAGACACTCATTAAGAATACTATCCAGCTGGTTAGAATATTTCAAAAAATTTGATTATTTTTACATTAACACATGGATGACTAAAAATAGTATTTCAAGACTAAAAATACTCGGAGAATCTATTTTTAAATTTTTTGTTCGGGATTTTCGTTAAAAATAATTCTTAGTAACCATTTTTTTTAACCCAAAGTAATTGTTAAGGGATCGCTCATATATTACGTAACGCGTTTTTCTTTAGTTTTTTTAATTGTATTCCTTTTGGCTTTCATTCTCATCTTCATTTAAACAAAAGACAAAATCGTTACATAATATTTTAAGGACGAAGGATATTAATTTGGAATTTTTTTCTTTGCAATACAAAAATTACCAGAATAATATTCTTGCAGATTAAAATAAATATTATAGAAATATAAGATACACTGTTTTAAAAGAATAATGTAAGTAATTACAGTGAATGCGTTTCTCTAGCGTTATACAAGGATATTTTAAGAACTATCAATGCGTTCAATAATTATAATTTTATTTTAATTTAACGCACTGTCTATGGTTACGTAATTTTCCGTAACGCCAGTCGTAAATACTGCCTGTTACCGAACAGATGAGTCGAATTACTCGCTCTCGGAAAATAAAACACTAGCTAATCGGTCCATGTTGTCTGCGCGATAATTTTT
>CAKNWT010216465.1:1301-17540 GCA_932066315.1 Andricus coriarius
ATTTCAAGTTTAACCATATGTTTTCCCTTGACTCAAAATAAATATAAGGATTTTTGCTTTCGAAGTTCTAAAGCACAAACTGTCTTTTTCCGTTCTAATTTATCGCTCAATTATGATTATTCGGTGCTTGTAGACCTTTTAATACTCCTTGTAAGAGAATTATGAAATGTCCAAGTTTATTTTTATATTTATTTATATAATGATTAGAATATTATTGATAGTACTGGTTTAAAAAAATATAGATGTCAAAATTTTTTCAATAAAAGATCATTGATATTGAAAGAGTGATATTTTTAACTTTCAAAATGACCCGCTAATACATGAAAAGTTCAAAATTTCGCGGACTACTTCGTTAAATTTGGGGCCGTTAGACCGGCTACCCGCTACAGCATGAGTAGCTGCCCTGAAGGGAGACATAGCAGGAGCTTTCGCTGCAGAGTATCGGAATATTTGTGGAAAAGAGTAATCGAACATGGCCAATACTGGAGGAGCTGGATATAATTCTGTGTGCCGTTCTAGGTCCGTCGGATTTTTTACTGAATATTATGGAGAATGTTGTGCTGATTACGAAAAAGTTGGCTGCCCCCCAGAAAAAATGAGGGGGGGGGGGGATGTTCGGCATATGCGCGTTTTAATTTTATTTAATTAATGAAATATTCCTCTTATAATTTTGGGTTTTTTGAAAGTTCACATATATGGTCGGGTAGGAAACCGATTTACGAAGAGAAATTTCCTGTATCATTTTTCATTCAGGCAATTGTTAACATACAAAATTAACAATTCGTTTAAAAATGCAGAAAAATAAAACTGTGCTTATTTTGGTTGGAATATTGATTTTGCTGCAAAAAGTTTCTTACAAAAGCTGGACTACTCCCAGAGAAGGATTTTTTTCTCATACAAAGTTTTTCGATAAAAGTGGTCAGTTTTGAAAAAACATCGATTAAAAAAATAAAAACATACAAAGCCAGAATAGAAAGCTGTTTTTTTGTAGCAATCGATTTTATCAACAAATTTCAAGTTTTTTTTTGTATGTTAACAATTGCCTGAATTAAAAAATGATACAGGATATTTTTCTTCGTACCTAGGTTTCCTACCCGACGCTATATTTGAACTTTAGAAAAAACCAAAATTATAAGAGGGATATTGCATTAATTAAAAATAAAGTAAAACGCGAATACCACGAACACCCCACCCCCCCTTCCCGCCCAATTTTAGTTCTTGCATCCTATTATTTCCTAATCAGCTTCACATTTTACGTAATATTCAGCAACGTAGATTCAAGACCCTAATTACTACTACCGGCGAGAAAATTTGAGTCCTCTAGCTTCGACGATAAAAAATTAAGTGAAGAAAAAATGTTAGCTCAATGAATGACGGCTCATTTTAAAGGTCAAAATGTTGTACGTTAATGAGTCTGAAACGAATATGACAAAAAAAATGTGTATCTTACAGACCCGAAAATCTGATAACAAGTAAGGAAATTTGACAGCTTTTGACGATAGTGAACTTTGGAACATAGTTTTTCATATCAGAAAATAATAGGAAAAATCTGAAAAAATTCATGGTGGTACTTTCAACATTTCTAAACAAATTGCTGTTAAAAAATTTGCAGAATATTTTAGTTAGTTGAACTGTTTGTAATTATTTACAATTTGAAAGAAGTATGTGCGTCTTTTTCTCTTCGTGCAAATTGCGATATTTGAGGACAGTTTTTTATACTGGAAAGCAAGTGTATGAAACCAGCAATATATCGAATTTGAACGAAGTGAAAAGGAAGAACATACGTCTTTCAAATTGTAAATAATTACAGATAGTTCAACTAACTAACCCTAATTTAAATCACTTCATTATCTTCATTAGAACTGAAGATAGTACAGTTGTATATTTACGTACAAAAAATGATCAATTTGTTATATTCTGCAAATTTTTTTACAATAATTTGTTTAGAAATGTTTAAAGTACCACCATGAATTTCTTCAGATTTTTCCTATTATTTTTTCAATAAAAAACTATGTTTCAAAGTTCACTGTCGTTAAAATGTATCAATTTTACTTACTTTTTATCAGATTTTCGGGTCTGTAAGCTATACAATTTTTTCGTCATATTCGTTTCAGGCTCTTTCACGTATAACTTTTTGACATTTAAAATGAACCTTCATTCATTCAGCTACCATTTTTTCTTCACTTACTTTTTTAACGTTACAGCTCACCTTGGCTTCATTGTGGGCGAGGAATATGAGTGCTTTTACCCGACACAGATGGTCAGGCATTTGATTTGGTATTGCCCCCTTCTCCGGGAATCCATATGTATTCTTCGTGAATCCCTGATGAGGGACGGGGTTGACACGGCCTTTCTTCGGTTTGGTTTGGATCGTTTGATAAAATACCCAGACGAGAGGACTGCCGCGGCTCTTGGCAAGTTTTTTTTTTCTGTCACTCAAAGATTCTCGAAGGTCAGATCGATTGTCTTTGAGTTTTGTGTGCACGCGCGGCGGGTTTGATTGTGCTTGCCTGCAGTGGCCTGCTTAACTTTGACTTGTGAATTAGAATTTTGTTTGGATACGACTATATTCCACGTAATGCTTATGGTCTACGGCTTTCCCATCTTTAAACCACTATCTTCGACGTACAAATTTCTCTGTCCGATGGACTCTCCCCAGATTCTTACAGGCTTGGCTGCACTGTTTCAGGTAGCTCTCTCTGTGGATGGTGAACGTGCCAATAATGGCATTACTTTTCCCCTCCATCTTCTGTGAGTAGAGTTATTCAATTCTCCAGAACTTAAGTTCGCTTAGAATATGACAGAATTCAGGGGAACATAAAAGAACTGAAGAGAATTGATGTTTTATACAATACTTTTATTCTTAACGTTCTTCACATTGTTAAATATGAGTTATTTACTTATATAAATATATTTATAAGTTTTAAAAAATCCATAGAAAAAGTTTTACTGCCAAAATATTATAATTTTTTTATCGTCGACTATCTTAACTTGAATTTGCTGCCAATTTATCACAAATAGAGTTGAAATTTGAGGCTATGTTCACATTGAATCGTTCTCATAAACTCTCAAAGAATTCACCCGCCGGTTATATTCTTGGTAATTTTCTCATTCTTGTCACCCTTTTCAATGTAATATAACTGACCTCGTAACTGACTCAGGACTCTATATGTAGAATGCAAAGCTCGCTTGCATCTAAGTGATACTTTCTCTGTGGAAGAAGATGATTAAGACGAAAAGGAAGAAGAAGAGAAAGAATCATAGTGTGCAGTTTTTTACAATTCTAATTTGCAGTTTTTTAAATACATAGATATGTGTGTGTATTCTTAGATATCCCATTTTTATTTAAAGCTTACTCGTACATCTTCTTGGACAATGAACTATGAGAAGCTTAGTAAAGTGTCGTCTGATTTAAATCATGAAGATTTTAACGAAAATTAATTTCTTCTGGAGAATTATAACGACCACGTGGATTCAGACAAAAGTGTCAGAGAATTTTTGTTGCAGCCGGAAGCGAAAAGGCCCAAGATTCAAGGTGATGACGAAATATTACAAAGCTGGCGTTGAAGTTCTTGAGAAAATTAAACAAAAAAATTAAAGAATCTGAACATTAGGCAATTTTTGGGGCCGCAGAGGGTTGATGACAGAATTTTAATATATCGGAAAGGCAAGCAAAAAAACGTGAGAAATTTAGTTGCGTCACATGAAGTTATGACACTTCCAAAACCTACACGGAGAAAACCATTATCTCTTGAAACTATTACGCTTTGGTTACAAAATTTTATCAATGTGATGAAAATAGTCGTACACGGAGAAACTATGGCACCGCTCGCGAATTCACACGAGCCGCTCATGTTAATGGCAACAGCAGCGCGAGCTTGGTAAGTGTTGCGATTGGCCCGGTCCGTTCTTGGGATTGGCAACAATCTCTCGTGTTAATTTTTAATAGCACGTAGTGTCAAATAGCTCTAACGTTTAGTGACAACCGCTCTGGTCTCTCGGCTCATTCGCAGTAACAACTTTCATTTTTTTCCAACTGCACTATGAGCGGCATCAGCCAATCGAGAAGAACTAACCTGCATGAACGTCGGCTTTGTTTATTCGTGCAGTTGAATCCGTTTCATCAATAAACGTGTGGCTAAGATCGGTTAGCGAGTGATTGACTATTTTCGTTTTCTACATTAATCGCTTTTTTTTCACTTTATTCGATTTAAATTGGTAGAATCATTTGAAGGGTTGTACTTTTCGTCAATATCTGTTGTTAAACCTTGTTTGGCACACCTCCCTGGAGTAACGTACTTAACACATGGGGTCGTCGACGACCCCAGCGTGAAAAAATTGTTATAAATAATAAAGTATTAAATATTTTTACATCAACCGGCAAAATCCGGGAATTGTCATTGATTTTATTTTTCATGCGGGAAGTGCATTTCGTTTCCGTATGATTTATAACTTTTTATTGTCCCTTTGAGCTACTTGCTCTACTTTTTACTTACTTAAAATTTAAATTCTTAAAAAAAATTAGTGCAAATTAGAAAATATATTTTTACAACAAATTTTAATATTGCAATCGAGCAAATTACGCATGTGACAACCCACTATGCATTTTTATGTATGCTTCTATCGTAAGGGGGGCCATTTTCTTATATTTATAAGCGGGTAAAATACGCGATTTGTCATGGAATTTCTTGGGCAAGATTTAGCAGACACCCTGCTCTACTATTACAGTTAAATATTCCATAATTTCAGTTTAAAATTGTCCCTTTGGTTAAACATTAATTTTTTTTTACCGGAAGATTTAATTATTCATTATTTGGGTGACAATTTATCTTTTATAGATGAAAATTCGTCTTTTCTGGTAGAAATTAACCTTCCTAGTTGAAAATTTGAAAGTTTTGTATAAAAACATTTTCTTCAAATTGTGCCTATTTCATTAATTAAATTCTGATGAAAATTCTACTTTGAAAGTTCTGCTTTCTTTATCATTTTTTGAATTATCAAGCCCGCAAAGTACATTTGATCATGATAAGTTGTCCCTTATTACTTTCTGCATTTGGTGATGCGGCGAATGAGTCTAGCGACAAGCGCGGTTGTCACTAAACGTCAGAGTTATTTGACAACACGCACTATTGAAAATTAACACTTGAGATTATTGCCAATCTCAAGAACGGTCCGGGCCAATCGCAACACTTACCAAGCTCGCGCTGCTGTTGCCATTAACATGAGCAGCTCGTGTGAATTCGCGAGCGGTTAGTGCGTTGACAACTGTGGCTAGTGCTATGCAATTTTTTTTAATTTTAACACTAACCGCTCGTGCCAAAAGCAGTGGTAGCTCTTGCTTCGGTCGCTCCGTGTATAATGCCCGGAATGAAAGATTTTGTTTCTGTAAAAAAATCCGTCGAAACTCGTGACCAAATCGAAAAAAGGATATTGCTTCGCAATCTTCATGGGCTGTACGCACAATTTGCGCCAGAATACCCAGAAATTTAAATAGTTTTTATAAAGTTTACTTAACTCAAACCAACTCATTGTGTTTTAGCAGGAAGCAGTGACACTTATACTGTGCGTCTTTGCACTTACTATGAAAATGTTGAACTGATGCTGAGCGAAATAAATATTGAGAGTTTAACAGAAAATATAGAGACCAGTCTGAACGAATATCGAGACCTGCCCTGGTAAAACATCTCTTGACGATAATTTACTAACCATTTTTAATCAAATAAGCATTGAAAACGTAAGGTTCGAATTTCAGTTACAGACAGTCAGGTCTACTCTGCAAACACTTGTTAAAATTGTAGATGAGTTCGTGGAAGACCTTTGTGAACGAATACTAAACCTAAGAATCCATGATTTCGTTTTAAGAGAATTTTCTTAGGGAAACTGAAGGAATAGCCAAAGGCAGTTGAGTTTATTATCACATTTGAGTTTTATGAAAACTATGCATTCGTCAATAGTTATCTATTACCGTGAAGGTAAATAATTAAAGCACAAAAGCATGAATATAATTTCAAATAATTTGTCTCGTGGCACCACTGCCGTTTATGAATACCAAAATATCATTCTGGATTATGTTAAAGTTAATCATATAGTCCGAACAGACTTATAACATCACAGACGGTGCAGAAATATATTTAAAAGAAGGGAAGTTTTGCCAACCTTCAATCTTCAAGTCATAAAGATCGCCTTTGGCCATTATACGAGGGTTGCCTTTTATATTTTGAGCCCAATAATGAAAAGCCTATAATAATTGATCATCGAAAATGGCTTTATTGTTTTTCAAAGTATTCTCCCTGAAACTCAACACACTTTTGCATGCGCTTGAACCAATTTTCGAAACATTTTTTCCACTCCGATTGAGGCACCTCCGAAACATGAATTTTGAACGCATCAACCGCTTCTTCAGGCGTCGAAAAACGTTGACCTCGTAATTTATTTTTTATGCGTGGGAATAGAAAAAAGTCATTAGGTGCTAAGTCAGGGCTGTAGGCTAGATGACCCATCAATTCGACGTTGTCAGCCCTCAAAAAGTCCCTTGTTGCAGCTGATGTGTGAGAGCTCGCATTGTCGTGGTGGAGGATGATTCGTCTTCGGCGGCTGATTTCCCTCATTTTTTCAAAGATATCCGGTAAACAAATGGTTGTATGCCATTCCGAATTGACCGTCCGACGTTGCTCCAACGGCACAGTTCCTACGTGGCCGGTTTTCCCAAAAAAACAGGCAACCATTTGCTTCGAAGTGCTTCGTGCGCGAACAAATTTTGTCGTATTTGGCTCATCTTGGAAGATCCACACAGTCGACTGCTGTTTAGTTTCAGACTCATAAGCAGAAATCCATGTTTCGTCACCTGTTACGATGTCATAGACATGTTTTGAATCACTGCGATCGAATTTTTTCAGTATTTGTTTTGACCAATCCAGACGAGCCTTTTTTTGAGCGATTATCAAGTTATGTGGGATCCAACGGCAACAAATTTTTTTGGCAGCCAAATGTTGATGTGAAATTGCTTGCACGCTGGTCCCACTAATGCCCAAGGATGCCTGCATCTCACGATAAGTCCCATGACGATCTTGCATTATTAGTTCTCGCACAGCGTCAATTTTTTCTGGAACAACGACTGATTTTGGGCGACCTTCACGACTTTCGTCACTGAGCGAACTGCGGCCACGATTGAATTCGTTGTACCAGCGTTTCACAGTGGCCAAGAATGAAGCTTCATCGCCAAAAGTCGAAGTGAGTTGATCGATGCACTCTTGTCTTGATAATCCACGTCGAAAATCGTAAAAAATCATTGCACGAAAATGTTCACGATTCAATTCCATTTTTTCGCTGAGACAATATTCTCAAGTCACTGAAAACAATACAGATTATGCTCAAGTGACAAAACGTTCTGAAGAAGGTTATGGTTAAAAAGGTCAAGCTTTCCATTGGAATCGTCAGATGACACCTATAAACACTAGTATTGCCAAGGCTCAAAATGTAAAAGGCAACCCTCGTATTATTTCGGAATGAGACCTTCATCTTATTGTAAGAGATATTTCGATCTGTCGTCGTAGCACTGTTAGGTTTACGTACTTTTAAAAAATGTGCCGCCGATTCAGAAATTTTTTTCTTCAATTGGGATCCGTAGAACTGCCAGACGTCATCTATAATTGTAATGCGGCCGAAGTGAGAACTAACGCAATTAGGTCGAATTTTTAAGATTCATTTTAATTTGGGCATAAAAATGGTTTTACGATTTTTTTGTGGATGTTAAAACAATAAGTGAATATTAAAAATAGATATTCATTGAAATCAAAGTGTTTCACGTGAAATTTGAATAATTCTCACTTAAAAAATACCTTCTGTGTTAAAACTATTTTATTTTATTTTTTTAATTATTTTATGATATTATGTATGTTTCAATAGATTAAAAACCTAAATGAACTTACTTTGGCTCAAAAATATACTCAAAGTAAATCTATATTAATTTATACATGAAATATTTTCTTTCTAAGAAAGTATTACCTAGAAGTTAGGCTAGAATTGGTATTTCAGTTCTGATCCTTTATTATTCATATTCTTTGCATATTCTAGACGAAATTTGGCGCTACGTACGTTGATTAAAGTTCATTCGCGAGCTTATAATATGTTGAAACTTACATATGACATAGGAAAAATTTGTTTTTTAAACAGAAAAATGAGTTTTGACCAGAAACGTGTTTGTTCATCGTACATGATGAAAATTCCATCAGAAACAATTTTTTTCGAGAAACATTAATTTTTAATATCTACTATTTATTTAACACTACGTAGAACAATCGTAAAATCACATTTATTCCCAAATTAAAAAAGCAGCTTAAAAATCGGCCTCCTTGCGCTACAATCAGATCACAAATAAAGTGTTCCCATTCGGGATTCATTTGCATTGCAAGTTTAAAAAATAGCCGGGAAATAGTTTATGCAAATCGAAAAATCACCGTACATTTTGTGTTTACCTATGAAACCCTGAAACAAATTAATGTATTTCTCTGGATACTATAAGATTTAAATTTTAATATAAATTTTAGATAAATAGTAATAGAAACTCTAAATACAAATATTCAACAACTTTTTTCAGATTCTGCCAGGCTTTGATTAAAATCAGAAATAGACACACTGATGTTGTAGAAACAATGGCTCGGGGTGTGTTGGAGTTAAAGGAATCTCATGACGTGGACCTACAAACAGAAAACAGTATTCAATACTTTCTAGACAGATTTTTTATGTCTAGGGTATCCATTCGAATGCTTATAAATCAACACAGTAAGTCTATAAAGCTGTTATTTGAATAAAAAAGAGGTTTCTTTAAGATGTTATATTATAGCGAAACGGGTTCTTAAATTAAGGCTGTCAAAAATAACAGCGTAAACACTATCTTTTACCAACCCGTTTTTATTGACTCAAAAATTCTTTAACTTCGAAATAGATATAATACAGTAATGCGGTCCGTCAACAAAAATTCGAAGTTGGTTTTTTGAAAATATATAATAAACACAAACTTTTTGCCAAGGAATGAAGTAAGTTACTTCCTTGTACGCCATTTCTCTTTACTGCACACTGCAGAATGTAGATTAAAAAAATTCCATTAAACTTCACTTCACCTTCAGCAGACGCTTATGAAATGTTATGGATCAGAAACATATATGCTACGGTTAGGGAAGCGCATCATTACGGCAACTGCCCCCTCCCCCAGAAGGCGGTAATTCTCGAGTTTGCACAATACGAGTAGGGCAGATGGTGAACACAAAATTAGGACGGGTGCTCAAAAAGCATTAGATTAATGTAATACGAAAATTAAATAATTTTTTTTGATTTAGATACATGTATAATTTAATATTCTACAATATATCTTTATTGTGCGAGCAGACCAGTGCACTAGTGCTCATGCGTAGCTCAGTGAGTCGTAACCGAAATGCGAGGTTTGCGTGAAATCAGTAACGTACTTCTGGTTATTTTCATCATTTAAGTTTCACTGATTCAAATAGTTGGAAGTATTTCACAGATACTGAGCAAAATTCCACTGACTCAAATTAAGAGTGATCCCTTTCAATCCCCTTTTCTCTATATCAGTTGCCCCTTGTCTTGTCTATTCAGGTCTATTGGCTTCTATCTCTTTGTCAATTCAGCCTTTTCGCCTATCTGTTTCAATCCCCTCTTTTCCTATGTGCGCCTATCCCTTGTATATTATGATGGTCCTTTGGTAGACATTTTCTCTTGGAAATCGTTCTATCGCGATATTGCTTCGAATGTCAAAAAATAGAAAATTCTTCTGAGTCAAAACCGCTTATGCTTACCCATCGACCCATACACTTGAAGTTTCTCACAAGATTAATATGGGGGAATTTAAAAAAAAGTTTAATCATTCAAATGTGTTAGTTTGAGGTGGTACAGTGCAACAAAAAAAGTTTCTGTGGACAAATCAATTTTTAGCCTACATTATTCGTTCGATTTGGACGTTATTTTATAGATGAAAGCGTTTTAATGTTCGAAAATATATGTCTCTTTGGACTTTCTATAACAAATTTGGTTGATTTTTTATTTAACAACAAATTGGTTAAAAATAATTTTAGAAAAATTTGTTCCACGTTATAAACAAACTAATTAACAAACGTTATTTTTCGGGATTAAAAATATTTATCTCATTGAAGTCCAGAGTTTTGGTACAAAACGTTAAGATAAAATGAAGTTTTATTACGATTGATTGTTTAAGAAATTAATCACTGTTGTATATTTGTAAAGATTTATAGCAAAGAGTCATCGGTAAGACATTTTGACTCAATTCCGTAAACAAAACGTGAGGTTATTCGCTGAAATCTAGCCAAACTCTTCACTTGTTTATGAATATTGTTCAAATAATCAACAATCGTTGTTAATTTGAAAAGTATCATAGCAAAGAGTCATCGCAAAGACATTCTTAGTTAATTTCGTAAACAAAAATTGAGCCTATTAGTTCGAAAATAGCAAAAATCTAAATATATTTGTAAATATTGTTTAGATAATTATTAATTCTTGTAAATTTGCAAACTATCTTAGCAAAGAGTTATCGGAAAGGCATTCTTAGTTGATTCCGTAAATAAATTGAGCCTATTCGCTGAAAAATAGCCAAACTCTGTATGTGTTATGAAAATTGTTTAAATAATTAATAATTTTTGTCAGTGTACAAAGCGTCATAGCAAAAAGTCAAGGAAAAGAGATTCTTAGTTGATTCCATGAAAAATTGAGCCTATATGTTGAAAAATAGCCGAACTGAGAATTTGCTTATAAAAATTATTTAAAACAATTGTTAAATAGCACATGTTTTCAAGTAACAGTAATAAAACTTTTATTTCTCTCACATTTTATGCTAACATTTTGGATTCCAATGAGCTAAACATTCCGAATTAAAACAGATATATAACCTTCTTTGATAAATCTGAAAATCTTAAAAAAAAATCTTACTTGTCAAAAGTTAAACAAAATTTTAACTATAAATGAGCTGTCAGTGAAAAGCCTTCTTTTAAAAATAAGCGTCAAGGTAATTTTATGTATACCCAAATATTTCTACTTAAGTCCCTTACAAAGCGATAAGTGTATTATGAGTAACGCTTCCACGAAGGTAAGCGCTTGTTATAAAAGCAAAACTCTCGAGTTTAAATAATAGCGCCTTATACATCGACAGCCAGTCACTGCTCAATAAATCACATTGCTTCCAGATGACATCACATAATATCACATAATTATCACTAAGCTGGGATCAGTAAAAAAAGAAAAATGAATGAAATCAAATGACACTTTTATAGTTGTCGCGTTGCATTCATTTATATTTATACATATTGAAGTAAAAACAAATTAATTCATTAATTTAGAACTTCAATAAGAAAAACGAGATCAAATTCTTGAAACAGTACTCACTAATCAATTAAAATAATAATCTATGGATGCTTTTGTATTTCAAGGTATGAACTTATTGATATTATTAGAGATTACCGATAAAAGTAGTGTATTATGTGATGAGGGAGGTAAGTGGGTCTTTTCTAACGAGTGTGAAATTGCGCAGCGCATGAATATTCTCTAAATTGTACTTTCCCTAACTTATATTTTTCCGTTTAACTGTTAAAACTAATTTTTATTTGTTCGAATTATCTTTTGGCCTAATTTCATTTTTTCTAAATGCTATTTGACATAATTTATCTGAATTACCATTTGGCCATATTTTGATTTTTCTGAATCATTATTTACCATCCTTTATCATTACTTATGATCTCGTGCCAACGTCTGTCCATCTTTTAACTCGATTAAAAACAGCTATTTAAACATGACCCTTTGATTTTGTATTCGTCCCATCAAGTGACCTCTGCAGAGCGTAGAAAAATACTGAGCACCTTGACAAAAATGTGTTTCCTCTTTAAATTTCAAATTTTAAGCAATGAATCATTCGGGCGGAAGGGGAAGGGATAGGAAATTGCGGGGTAAGAAGACTGCTATACTGGAAGCGTTTCTTTTAATCCGATTTTAATCGGAGATATGGCTCAAGAAGCCTTTTCGGTCTGATTTAATTTTTCCGAATAGCCACAGAACCTAAAATTCATTTACACGAAACGCTACCTGTTATAATCGCCACTATTTCGAAGCGGCATTTGACCGAAAATTCATTTCTGCGAGCCTTAATTAATTACGAAAGGATGATTTTTGCCATATTAGACCTCTTCCCACCTGTAAGATTTCTTAAGATTTTTGTGACCTTCCACCCCCTACCTCTTACGTAAGCTTTGATATTTTTTACTAAGCCATGTGTTAATTATTTGTACTGTATTATAGACGTAATTTTCAGATTAATTGTAAAAGAGGACATAATTTGTTTCGTTTTGGTCTTTGATTAAAATCCGCATATTAGGCATGAAAACTAGTTTAATTAATGTAAATAAATAAATTTGTCTTGATTTTCTACATATTTATCTAAGTCAGCTTCATTTATCCGTTCAACATCTTCTGCTCCGTGTTGTTCGACATGCGTTACAGATAAAAGTTCATCTTCACGTCGAGTTACAATAAGTTCAGCCTTAGTTTTAGCATATAGTAGCACAAACGTTTATTCTTCAGCCTGTTGACCTTAAAAAATTGACTTCCTTACACTTTCCTTTTTCTTACATAATTTTCCATAAACTAAGCCTTAAAACTAACCTTGTCTTGCCTTCCTCGCTTCGCCTCGCTCGCATGTCCCTACTCTCCCGCTTTCGCGTCTGCAACCTAATGCTTATCTACTATTTACCATATTTACATACTACTTATATCTAATTCCTCTCCTATTTGCAATCTGTCCTTCTCCATTCCTCTTACTCCTTCCTTCTCTTCTTCTCCATCCTACCCAACACTCCCTTCACCCATGCTACTGCCCTTTTGTCTCCCCTTTCATGCATCAATACCTCCATGCTTAATTCACTGCTTTCCACCTCTACGCACTCCTTCAACGAGTGTTCCACTTTTGCATACCCCTTCCCACACAGTTCACACATCCTCTTTTCCCTACAGAGCCAGAACCTATTCAAATCCTCCATGCATCCACATCTCATCCTCGCTATAAGCTCCTGACGTCCTTTCTCTCCTTTTTCACACAAATATTGCGCTCTCGCCCTTGGCATAATCCACACGTAATTCCTGTTAAATCTTGATTCTCTTATTCTCTCTTCCCCTGCTGTCTTCTCTCTTTCTCTCCATGCCGTTTTTCTTAACCAACTCATGTACCTTCCTTCCTCGTGCATCCTTCTCACTTCATCCATCTGTAGTCCATTCGTTCTAAAATACCTTTCCCTTTCAGCCTTCATCCTCCCACCCCCTCTCCTGTTCTCCTTCTCCCACCAACACTCGCTAACCAGCTTACTTCTCCCCTCTTCCAAAAATTTCTCCTCATATTTACACGCCGGAATCCCGGCTAGACTTCCTACACTCGTTCTCCCCGTCTCCCTCCTGACAATATAATTAGGCGTGTTCCTGGCCAACCCCAATGTCCACTTTACATACCACTCCTGTGTCCTATTTACTTCTTCACTTTCCTTCCACCCCCATACATCTGCTCCATACAATAGCACACTCATCACTAGTGAGTGAAACAATTTCATTCTCGTTTCAAAATATCTGCGAATAACTTCTTTCTCAACCCCCATACCTGCCTTATTACCACATTTGCCCTCGTTACTCTCTTTTTTATGTGACCATCCACTCCCCCATTCCTTCGAAACACGAAGACCACCCTCGTGAAAAGAAAGACCAACTTAAGACTACAGTATAGGCAGGTATAGGACTGTCTGAAAGTGATCTGAAAGTGATCTTTTCTGGTCCCCAGAAGACCACGGTCCTTTTGTCCCAGCCAGCAGTTTCAACTGCTGTCTGTTGACACAGACAGCTATCCTTATTTCCTAGAGAGAGAGCGAGAGAGAGAGAGTGGTATCTATTCCAGTGCAAAAAAATGTCGCAGGTATAGGCTACAGGGTACTGACCAGAAAAAGACCGAACGTGGTTTGAAACTGATCTTAGAGTGGTTTGTAGTTGATCTTTCTTTTCACGAGGGCAGGTACACAAACTCCTTCACCGCCTGCACCGCCACTCCCTTCCACTTCCATTCCCCTCACTTATCCCTCTCACCACCTTTTCTGAACACTATAACCTTGGACTTCTCCGCATTCAGCTCGAACCTGCTCTTATCCAAGTATCTTCTCAACCTCTTTATCATCTCCTTTAAGGCCTCCTCACTTCTAGCCAGCAACACTATGTCATCTGCATACGCTAGTGACCAAATTCTAACCCCTCCTATCCTGACTCCTCCTACCACTCCGGCCTCCAACTTTTGTTTCTGCACGGCGTATTATGGTGCAAGGAATCTGTCTGGTAGCCTATAGCATATATCGCTTCTAAAGCCGCTACAGCACTTTATTTTATTGCATTTTACAAATTTCGATCCATGTTGGCCAAAGTCTTTCCTGCAGCGGAGAAATGTGTTTGTTCTCTTTGTTCTCGTCGATAGATATTCTGTTCATTGTTATCCAGGTGACTTCCGAATGTCTCGTTTTTCGAAATCAGTCCGGAAAGCTCTTTGTTTGGCGGCACCCTTCGTCGCTTAACATGGTGTGCCGGATCCATGTGCGCTTGTAACTACGAACAAATCATCTGATTTTAAATCCCGAAAATTCTGAATATCAAACTTAATGGTCTTAGTCTTAATGGTCAAAAGCTCTTTTAAATCGTCATAATGACTAGTTGCCGTTGATGCAGAATGCTTCCCGCTTCTGAAGACAATATACGTTTGACCGGTATAAGTTACTGCATCTGTATATTCTCAACCGTTTGTCTTAATTATTATTCCTGCATAAACTAATGATATCAATTTATGCATGTCCGCTGTGACCGAGTCGTGATCAGTTAGTTGTACTCTATATTGCGCATGCATTAATGAGGGAGATATGAGTATGTGGCACTAGGATGGTTCTTATACATACTTGGTGGCTTTTTTTTCGAATGTTTTAGCTCTCACCTGACAGTTTTGTTCGAATACTCGCTGAAAAAAATCTCTTCATAATTTGAGCCTAATTGGTTAATATTTAAGGGTCGCGGAAAGAACACGAAGTTTCCCATATATTAAACACGGGGAAAAGACAGCTTTTTGTAAATCTAATATTTAAACGTGATGTTACGTGACAAATAATTCCGTATTTTAGTATATTGTTCAAAATTCGTCAGAGAATAAGAATCAATCATACATTTTGAGGGTGTATGGCTTTAAGCCACTCTTACGGGTCCCCAAAGAAAACTCCATGAGTGACAAATTTGAATTTTTCGTAATATTGCGGCTTATTAACACTTTTTAATTTTTTTCTTCATAAATAATCATTAATGGGTAGTATAAGAATACCCAGTAATCTGTTAGCTATTTTTTAATTGTGATATAATTCATATTTTTAACGACCATCGTGTTTAATCACCAAGCGTGGTTTAGGATTTAAGCTTCCCGTTTTCCTGAGAATAAGTCGGCCATCTTATCCTCGGAAATTGGAACGTTTGAATCTCGAGCTCACGTTTGCAGCGAATTTATTTCGACTTTCTTTTTTTTTAAATCAAAGATGTTTTTCACTTTTCGGTTGCTCGTCCGGAATAACAGTTGAATGGTGTCTCCTTTAAAGTTTTGGGAAATGGGAATTCTATAATGACTTTGTTTGTAGAAATAGGGTTTTCCAATGTTTATATTCAGCGTAGGTTTAAACGGTCTCAAAATGGTAAAATTCTTGCGAACAGGAGAAAAGCAAATTTTCGCCGAATTCCAACGGTTGGGAGGAGCGGTCGACCAATGACAGAGCTCGATCGTCCTCCCCACAACTGGAAAGCACGAGAAGTCGCTCGACGGTTGCGAATCGCTCAAAATTGTCAGGAGCTTTAGTTAGTAGCTTCTCGAGCGAGGAGCGGACCGGATCATAGAGAACTAAATTTCACTTCCTAAATTCCGGCTTCTTTTTATTCCTACCAGTTTTCTTTTTCTTCCTACTTGAGAACCATAAAATCGCGGTTTGAATTTGATCGTCCAGCTAAAAATTTCCAGGAGTCATCCAGGATCCAGAATCGTCCAGCTTCGATGGTGTCGGAGGTTTTTCATCAGCAGAGTAAGGTTAGTGATGAAGTGTCCGTCGAGTTTTTCTTGACTTGGTCATACAATCTCGCGGACGAGTCGAATCTCGTTTCTCGGTAGTGCGTGACGCG
>CAKNWT010216614.1:572-17605 GCA_932066315.1 Andricus coriarius
TAAGGTAAAATCGAAATTGTGGCGTAGGCTTCTTAATTTGAAAATATACTCAATTCTCGATAATATTAAGAGTTGGAATACATTTTAGAATTTTGGTTTTGATTTTTCCAGTGTTAAATAAAAAAATTCAACAATGAACCTGAAGTAGAATTTTTAACTTGAAAGCATAGTAGTAACTTTTTTCAAATGTAGGGGAAAAACTCTTTTTAGTCCAGAATTTCACCCCTCATAAAACTTATAAATACTCACTGAGGCGCCGCTTTAACGCGTTAAAATCACTCTTGCTCCCGCATTACCGAGGTAAATGTACTTGAACTCCGATAGAAACAAACTCATGTCATTGGGCACAAGTCGACCATTTTGGTCACGCGAAATGAGCGTAAGAACTCGCATTTTTAACGGAGATGTTGCAAAAAACTTGCTTGAGTCGTACAATAAATTAAAAATTAAAAAAGTTGTGAGCAGTATGACACCCTAACATGAAACATTTGGAAACTAATTAAACCAATTTTTTATTCAATCGGAAATTTCTGATTCAAGGCTTCAAATTATGAGATCGATTAACAATTCATTCAGATTCAGGAAGCAGATCTCTCAATTCACATTCCTACAGATTTCGACTCCGGAAGATACTCGTTAAATCGGTTCTTTTTTCCTGAGTGGATAAGGCATTAAAAAACTAAATTTTCAACAAACCACATAGGCCGCCAGTCGTTCCAAACTCCACCGACACGAACGCTTGTAAACTATGTTCGCGAATGGTCCACAATCATAGCAATTGTTCTCAACAACCTTTTTTGCCGGAAACTCTGTAAAGTCGCGACCCAGTTTCCAGATATCACTGAAAAAAAAATCATTCCTCTAGTTTTCCTGTATATTTTAAACGTCATTTTGAGATATTTTAAGAAAATGTACATAGATGTTTAAGACAAATCCTAATTTTAGAGACCAAAATGGAATAAATCATTATAAAGTTCAATTATGTCCCACTTTCTACTGATATATCTAAGGATTAGGGTGACTAATTTTGCATTAAGTTTTGAAATGGAAATGCACTGAATATTTTGAAATTGTTGTGCTATTGCCGGGGGCATAAGGGTGTAAGTGCCAAATTACTGAAATCTGTTTTATTGGCTTAAGGATACTTCACCGATGTTTAAAATTCGTATTTTTTGTTAGAAAATTACTTCTTCGTTGAAAGCGCATCCTTTTTGGTTAAAAATGCCACTTTATTATATATTACATGTTGCGATGAGAATTAATTACTAAACTTTGTAAAAAAATTTCCTGATCGGTTATCATGGCTCATAAATGAGTATAAATACCATTGAAAAATTTCGTAAAGTAACGCACGTTACGTTGCATTACGGTTACTAAAAAATTGTAACGCCTTAACGTTGTCGTTACTTTTTGAATTAAGTATCGCGTTACTGTGAAACACGTACTATGAGACGATCTTTCCCCTTTCCGATAATAAATCCAACAAACGATATTCTATCATACTTCTTTTTTAAAAATCATTAACTCATCTCTGTTATTAATGATGATTTGTAAAATAGCAGCAAGGAATTTTACATATACAGACGATAAGTAAATCTTTTCTGAACATATAGTGAATACTGATAACCTAATATTAATAAAAAAATCACATAACCTGAAATTCGGGCCTTTACATTTAAAACCAAACTTTCCTTCTGTGCCGTTCAGCGCAACAACACCTTCCACTACACTCTCCCAAACTCCGCCCCTTTTTATGGTTCATACAGCGGTTCACACGGGTGGTCATCTTGAACGTACCCATGCGTGGCAGTGCAAGGCGCCCGCGCTGGAGCACTGACCCCCACCAGTGCAGTGCCATGGAAGCGCAGTGGTGGGAGCAGTAGACATTACAGTGTCGCATAGTTTTGGCGTACTTTTCACTGTAATTTTCCATTTTCATGAGTAACACTTTCATTTTCGTGGTCGAGTAACTGACAGTTCCAGACGCTTGAGTTTAATATAATTAAAAAGTTATGGTTATAGTGTTTTGTGCAGCGATAAATATACATTTGATTTTGTGATGGTAAGTATCTTGTAATTAATACTGTGTATATATGTGTACTATGTATATATAATGTGTGCATACAAATGAAAAGGGCCCACTTCTTAGATTTTATTGTAAGATTTATGAGAGATCTTGTGTGTTTCGGAATTCCGAATTCGTGCACATCTCATTGGAAACTTAATGTAAACTATATAAGCTATCTAAAAAATGTAGGCTATTTACTAATAAAAGTCCTCACGCTTTAGCGGAATTCTTGGAATCAAAGGGAGTATACCAGGATGCCATCAGTTCTTTAAGAGGTACGTTATTTTTTTATCAACTTGTTACAATTGAAAATACAGGCCTCAGACTCACTGCACTATTAACACTATTTTACACTGTTTTTTAGTGACTAAATTATTTTCGTACTATTTCAAAAAATACACTATTTTCTTAAAATTGTCCACTAATGACACTATTTTTTTACTATTCCTTTACTAAGTACTGTAAGTATATGCTTTACTGAAATTTCATATTTATACCCTTATACTCCTTACACGTCACATACATACAGTTGCGCACAAAAAAGTATAAACATGGTATATATTTCAGAATCAAGAGGATCTCTTATCAGCAACAAAGGACAAAGGACTGGAGGCAACAGAAATAATGACAAATTTTATATTAGGGTTCACGCTAACCTATTTGAAGTACGCACCGGAACTATTGAATTTTTATGATTTTATCAATGGTTGCGTCATGGGACTTGCAGCGATGGAGCCGCGTCCATGTTGCGCTGCTCTGAAGGCCACCCTATTAAACGTTCAACAACGCAACTCTCCACTGACAGTTGGATAAGAATACATTTCAAATATTTTACTTCACCCTTCACTGAAAGGATTAAAGCGTCCAAAAAGGGTTAAACAACGTATTATGCATACTATGAACAGTGAGGTTCCAGTAGATATTCCAATTTAAGCAACTGATATGTGTTATTACTTTAATAATTATATTTTATTAAATTATTATATTTTCTCAGTTTTATTATAATTAGATATACTTTCAATCTTTCTTTTATATTATATACGCTTTTATACTACAAAGGGAGAAGCTCACTTTCGGCTTGCAGTTGGAGTGAGAATTCACACAATTGGAGTGGGATCTCACTCCAAGAAATTTAGAGAGTTGTATCATTTACATTACTGTCGATAGCACTAATTCAAGTCATATGCACCCATGTTTAGTTGCAAAACGGCTTCTATAAATTATCAAAACTATGTATTTTACTCTTTTTAAGTTGGTGGATAGTAGCTGCAAAAAGTTTATCTCAGGATTTATATTTTTCATCTATTTAATAACAATAAAAAGTGTGGTAGCTTTGCTGACTACTGGTCAAAATTTATTTAAAAATTACTGAGAAGTCTCTCAAGACATATGAAAGCAGACATTTCATCTACACTTCGGTAGTCCTTTTCAACATATGTGACCGTCCGCGAAGAAAGAGACCTAATGCGTCAAAGCTGAATTTTACAGATGGGTGATCGTCCCCAAGCCAGCGTTTGAGTAGTGGGGATGCGTCTACGAAAAGCACCCCCTCCACTTATCAATACACTTTTAGGCACGAGCCAGTGTAGCTCACGGACACGTGGCGTAGAGCTATGTGGTAAGTGGTGGGGCTGGCTTTCGTATGCCTCTCGTTCGGTCTCCGCGTACGCTTATCATGTCTATGTTTGTAGCTTAATAACAAAAAAAGTAATCAACTTAAACAATTTCTGATCATTGGAAATGAAAGAGTAACTCAGAAACTATCAATTGGTGTAAGAAAATAAAAATCGATTTTTTCCGCATTAGGTCCCTTTCTTCGCGGACGGTCACATATAAAAATGGTTGACAACGTAAGCTAGAACATTACAGAGTGACAGTCGAGATAATATATGTATAAAAGTATAAATATAAAAATTGTATAATTATTTGACTAAATTAAAAGTAATAGCAATTCAACTAATTTAAAATTAAGAATGTGAACATGCCTGAGTGTTTAGTAAGTTAACATGTGAAATCGGAGCAACTCCGAGTAACAATTTTTTTCTTCGGTTAAAAAGTTGAAAAATTTGGTTATAATTTTTTTTAAACTAGCATTGTAAATAAGTTGGAAGATATTACAGAAACCAACATTTGTCTGACTTCGATTGCAGGATGGACACAGTATTAAATATAAATTAATATGAAGAGCAACATTTTGAACATTCGTTTTGTGTCAACGGTAAGCGGAGTGAGGTGACAAATATTTAGAACGAGAAGCATACATAAGGACGCAGGGATGAAGGGTTAATTTTAATATACGTATTATACAATTAGTAACGGATTAAATTAAGAAATACGGTGAATTACATTATTTTCGATTAGTTGAAAGTATAAGACTATTGTAAATACCACTGACGCCGTCAACAGCAGATCTTAAATTGACAGTATTATTATTTTTGACAATGTGATGCATTTCTAAAGATAATCTTTTATGGTAAGACGATTCTTTAGAAATGACAAAATTTTCAAAATCGAAAGTGTGTTTAAATTCTATTGCGTGTTCAGCTACAGCAATAGTACTATTAGTTTTATTGCAAGATTTGTTATGTTCTTTAGTTCTTTTTATTATATATCTTTTAGATTGGCCAATATAAGGCTTGCCACAATCTTTCAAATTCATTTTATAAACTGTATTAGTGCTTTTCTCAATAGGAGTTAGATCTTTTTGGTTACTGAAACATTTTTGAGTTATATAGGGCATTCTAAAATATATATAATAACAAGAATGAAAGAACATAAAAAATCTTGCAATAAAGCTAATAATAAAGCTAATGCTCTAGCTAAACACGCAATAGAATTTAAACACACTTTCGATTTTGAAAATGTTGTCATTTTATCTAAAGAATCGTCTTACTATAAAATATTTTTTTAGAAATGTATCACATTGTCAAAAATAATAACACTGTTTACTCACTAAACATTCAGGTAAGTTCACATTTCTGTTAATTTTAAATCAATTTAATTGTTACTACTTTTAATTTAGTCAAATTATAAAATTTTTATATTCATACTTTTATATATCATCTTGACTGTCACGGTGTAATTTTCTAGGTTATGTTGTCAACCATTTTTATATATTGAAAAGGACTGCCAAGTGTAGTCGACGCGTCTGCATTCATATGACTTGAGGGACCTTTGAGTCACTTTTAATACATTTTAACCAGTAGTCAGCAAAACTACCACGCTTTTTATTAATACTACCCTGATCAGCATGAATTAACACCAATTACTACATTTAATAACAATGTTTTACGAGCATATTTTTAGTTATACGTATCACTTACGGCTTCTTTTGTCAAAGGTATATATAATACTAGACAATTTTCAGTGTCCAGCAATTTTGTGTGGATTTATAAAATATCTCGGCATCACTAACTTTTAGATTGGACCAGATGGATCTAGAATCCTTAAACTAATTGTTTTGACCAGTTTTTTCTCTCCTGTAAAATTCGAGTTTTGGCACTTACGCCACTATCTCGTCTATTCTTGAGAATTCTCATTTGCCTGGCCGCAAAACTCAAAAAACTTGTTTGAATTCTTTCAAGTATAATTGTATGTGCCATTTACAGCGGTGCCAAAATTACGGAGGCGTATTCTAAGATGGCTTTGATTAGTGCAAAAATCAAAAAAATTGCACGGTGTCCACCAGACATCTTTAAAACGTGGACGTCCATATTGTTAAATATTTTTGACTATTGGGACAGGACTGATATAAAAAACCATCACCACCGTCGTAAAAAGTCCCATTTCTCCTTAAGTATTAACCAATTTCAATTCTTTCTGCAAAATCATTTTGTTGTGAAATGTAACAGATTAACGGGTTAGCACAGTTACATTTCAAAAATTCGTGCAAAATAAATCACGCTAATGAAAAGATTGATACGCAAATGAAATTATTGAAGCTAACAGCCTGGAGCTGTTGGTTTTTGTCACGAACGGTTTTTTTTTTGTGGTGGAATATTTATAGAAATATTTACAGTTTAAATACTTTGAATAAATAAAAGCATATGCTTACTTTTTTATATTTACGCCAACGAGCTTAACTTTTGGATGGCTTAATAAAATTATAAACGAGGTTGGCAATTTACACATGTCGTATATGTGGAAAAGGTAGCAGAGTTCTTCGGAGAGACAAATTTGCGCCAATGCGGTTTTCCCACTCCCGGTTTGGAAACTGAAGGGCCATTCCAAATCAAAACCTATTGGCACGATATTTTCCTCGCTTCCATCTATTCTATATCTATTAAATTTAAGTAGAAAATTACGAACTGACATTAACAAAAATAATAACTGCATAGTTCGAGTGAAGAATAAAAGAGCGTTGGTATTTATTAAAATGGAAAATTATTTTCCATTATTTTAAAGACATGATTATTATACTCACAACATTGCGTCACATTTTTCAGCGATATCGTAGAAGTCATTTAGAATTGTGATCCGTCCATTAAAGATTATCGGTGGTAAAGTATCAATATCAGGATCTCTTTCCGGTAATTCTGAATCTTCTAGATTCTTCTGTAAAACAAGTTTTGTGAATCATTATTTTATTCTTACATCAGTATTAATTATTTCATTCCTCACAAAAATTAGACTATATATGAATCAATTAATATATTAAAAACACAATTACAAATTTTGTTTTTTACTGAAAAAATGGCTGTTTAAGCTATTAAAGATAGCACTAGCACATCAAATATATCTTTTATAACACGAGCGCAAGAAGTATCATTTTCTTGCTTGTAGAGTGAGCTGAAAGTGGTGAATTTTAGAAGAGCGTGATAAAAACTTCTCAGCATGCGTAAATCGGATATAGTTCCTTATTGACACTCTAGTTACTTTTTAGCACACTTTTGCTTCCTCATAGAGGAAGCTTTGTGATGGTAACATTTTCCAACATTTTTAAATTCATTTAATTAAACCTTCCTTAATTTAAAAAGGTCCAATACAATGTGTGTGTGGATGTCACACTTATTTATGAACACGATAACTTCAGAACGGTTGCAGATAAATTAATGAAATTTTTAGAGCTTATTTTCACCACAAATATCTTGAAACTGGCCGAAGGATTTCTAAAAATATTCATTGCATTTTTTTTAGCGCCTAATAATATTTTAAAAATCGGTTTTTGATAGTAAACCCTTTTTCATTAACATAATTCAAAGTTAATGCAAGAATATAAAAGATTCCTTGGTTCAAGACGAATCGATTTACCTATAATATTAATACATTTTATTGAAGAGTAAGAAAGCTATGGTAGTGCATAATTTTTGAAAATACGGTTTTTTATAGTAAAACTTTTTTCTTTAACAAAATTCAAAGTTGATGCAAGAATAAAAAAGATTCCTTGATTCGAGACGAATCGAGTGACCTATAATATTAAAACATTTTATTGGGATGGTGGGAGTAGAAGAATGCGGGAGACAGATATGGTAGAGTTGGATGATGAGGAGATAGGGAAACAGATAAAGAATTTAGGAAGGTCAAAAGCAGCAGGGCTGGGTGGGGTAGAGAACGAAGCATGGCTGTTTAGTACACAAGAGGTTAGGGAGAGGCTGAAAGAGGTAGTGAAGAAAGTATGGAGGGGGGAGGGATTCCCAGGAGGTTGGAGAGAAGGTTTAATTGTCCCACTATATAAGAAAGGAGATAGGAATAGGCAGGAAAATTATAGAAGGATTACGCTAATGAATACGGCGTATAAAGTATACGCGATGGTGGTGGCGGAGAGGCTGCGGAAGGATGTCGAGGGGAAAGAAATATTGCCGGAGACGCAGACGGGCTTCAGGGCGGGTAGGAGTACTATCGGCAATATCTACGTTCTGCAGCACGTGGTGAATAGAGAATTAGCGAAAAAGGGGTCGAGAGTGTACGCGTTTTTCGTAGATCTCAAAGGCGCGTTTCCTTCGGTGGATAGGGGAAGGTTGTGGGAGGCGATGGAGGATAGGGGAGTGGAGAGAGGCCTGATCGAGAGGGTAAGGGAGATATATGAAGAGACCAAAGATAAGGTAAGAGGAGGGGAGGGGATTTCGGAGGGATGCTGGATGAATAGAGGGTTAAGGCAAGGATGTCCGCTTAACCCAATGCTTTTTGCGATTTTAATTGCGGATATGGAAAGTAATCTGGAGGCCGGGGTTGTAGGAGGAGTCAGGATAGGAGGGGTTAGAATTTGGTCACTAGCGTATGCAGATGACATAGTGTTGCTGGCAAAAAGCGAGGAGGCCTTAAAGGAGATGATGAAGAGGTTGAGAAAATACCTGGATAAGAGCAAGTTAGAGCTGAATGCAAAAAAAGTCTAAGGTTATGGTGTTCAGAAAAGAAGGTGGAATGGATAAGGGAGGGGAGAGGCGGTGCAGCAGTTGAAAGACTTTGTGTACCTGGGCTTCGTGTTTCGGAGGAATGGGGGAGTGGATGGTCACATAAAAGAAAGAGTGAGGAGGGCAAATGTGGTGATGAGGCAGGTGCGGGGAATGGGAAAGAAGTTATTCACAGATGATTTTGAAAGGACAAGGAACACGCCTAATTATATTGTCAGGAGGGAGACGTGGAGAACGAGTGTAGGGATTCTAGCTGGGGGTCGGGTATGTACATGAGGAGAAATTTTTGGAAGAGGGGGGAAGTAAGCTGGTTAGGGAGTGTTGGGGGGAGGAGAATAGGAGAGGGGGTGGTAGGATGGAGGCTGAAAGGGAAAGGTATTTTAGAACGAATGGACTACAGATGAATGAAGTAAGAAGGATGCATGAGGAAGGAAGGTATATGAGTTGGTTAAGAAACACGGCATGGAGAGAGAGAAGACAGCACGGCAAGAGATAATAAGAGAGCCAAGGTTTAACGGGAACTACGTGTAGATTATGCCAAGGGCGAGAGCGCAATATTTGTGTGAGAAAGGAGAGAAAGGAAGTCGGGAGCTTATAGCGAGGATGAGATGTGGGTGCATGGAGGATTTTAATAGGGTTTGGCTCCCTAGGGAAAAGAGGATGTGTCAACTGTGTGGGAAGGGGTATGCAAAAATGGAGCACTGGTTGGAGGAGTGCGTAGAGATGGAAAGGAGTGGAATGAGCATGGAGGTATTGATGCATGAAAGGGGGGACAAAAGGGCAGTAACATGGGTGAAGGGAGTGTTGGGTAGGATGGAGAAGAAGAGAAGGAAGGAGGAAGGGAGAAGCAAATATTGTAAATAAGAGAGGAAGTAGATACAAGTAGGATGTAGATATTGTAAAAAGTTGATAAGCATTAGGTAATAGACGCGGAAGCGAGAGAGTAGGGACATGCGAGCGAGGCGAAGCGAGGAAGGCAAGGCGATAAGAGCGTGCGATCCTAGAGATAAGGCATGGATGGATGTTAGTTTTAAGGCTTAGATTAGGGAAAATTATGTAAAAAGAAAAGTGTAAGCAAATCAATTTTTTAAGGCCAAAAGCCTAAAGAATAAACGTTTATACTACTACATTTTATTGAATATTAATGAAGCTATGGTAATATTAATTTTTTTCATTTAAAACTTAACTCTTAACTTAAATTAACTTAACATAAAGCTGGGAAAGGGATAGGGTGCGACAGAATTCTCCCCTTCCCTTTTCCAGCTCGAATTTTAAATACAAAATTTGATTTGTCTGAATTTTCATTGTATTTTAAAAAAAATTTGTAATTTTTTGTAATTTTGTATATTTTTTGTAAATTTCTGTTTTTAAATTGATCAAAATGAAAACTTTAGTTGGTCTATTATTTAAAAAATTACAAATGCTTCCTCGATGAGGAAGCAAATATATTTACTAACGGGAAGCAAAGTGCTCGTGAAATGAGCACCATACAAAACACTCGAGATCGAATTCACAGCTAGTTTTTAAAATTTTAGTTGCTATTTCAAGTACTTTGAAACATCCTAGTAACTTTTTTATACACGTATTATGAACACTGGTTGATAGCACCAGCCGGAAGCGAGTTTTTCTGCCAACTATACAGCCTACATAAAAAAACCGCTTTTTCGTGCTTGTATCACAAAGTAATATTTTGTAAGACACGCGCAGAATGTTTAATTTTCAAGGCATGAATAGCGTGAGAGAAGTGGCCACTTCTGAAACAGTGAGAGAAAAAGTTTTTCTAACAGCTGTGCTTGCACACTTCGAGCAACATTACTTTTTTAGTGGCTGCGTATTTCGATCCAACGTTACTTTCCAGCACTGCCGTTATTCCGTACAGCAACATAACCTCAATACGGGCTTTACGTGTCATAAACTTAATCACTCGCACTCTTCATACTTTCTGTCGAAGTTAAGAATAACTATTTACTTACGCAAGTAAAGTCAACATAATCTCACTTACACGCACTCATCGTACTTTTCACACACGACCTTTCCTATTTTCAGGGTGGCCCATTAAACTTCAGAAACAAATTCCCGGATAAAAATGATATTTTCCGGGCTGAATATTAAGCGATTAAAATATTAATTATACATACAACACTAATTGCTTTATTGTATACAATTTTAAAAGGATTAAAAATTTGAGAACACCAAGGTACAAAATATAATGTTAATCATGGTAAAAGTGATGTAAAAAGCTGCGAATCTATTACAAAATAAACCATAGGCCGATCATAGTTTAGACCATCTTCGCGTTTTTGTGAACAGGAATAAAAAATGTAACATTACACTTTTATACCAAGTCTAGGGCCCCGTTATTTCACGTAACTGGTCAATTAATAACCAAACCTTCTTACGTAACAAAATACATCAAATGGAGTATCAGAGAAAAATATGCGTTCTGGACTTAAAATGTGCAAAATTTATCCGGCTGCATGTCCCTGAACGTAACTCTATACCGACAAAGTGGACTCGTCTTTTGCAGAACGTCCTAATTTATTTACGAACAATTAAGAGTATCCATAAATTATAACTTTATTATACTAATTATAAGTAATTAATTGAATAAATTTAAGTTACACGATAACTATGTTAAATGTCTAAGAAGCAACTTTTGGTTCTTACATATGAAAGGAACTTTATTATCTTAACGAACCATGAATATATGCTTTAAATTCTTATATTTTCTCATGAAAATGATATAAGGCATATTCATTTTGGAACGAAAGATGGACTTTCAAATCTTACAGCCTGTTCAAAAAAAAAAGGATCCGCCTATCGATGAAAACTGCACACGTGTACTTACGAGGTCTGGATTACTTTTAAAATACTGTATTATCATAAAAATATTTTTGTGAGATTCCCGATAATAACTTTTACAAAAACCTCTTTCTACAACAACATTTTTATCAACTCCTACTTTTGACGTCGACGTGAACGAAACAGTCAAAAATCATACCTAAGTTGTGATTGGTGGAAAATCCCTTTTCAGGGGCCCTCCAATACGGACGAGACAGGTGTTTTTACAACCTTATACCTGACGGTCCCTTAAGCATGAAAGGTGAAAAATGTCATGGAGGTAACCGAAATAAACGAAGATGGACTGTTGTGCTCATTTGTAACGCTGACGTAAGTGAGAAGCATGGCGCTTGGGTAATAGGGAAATCAAAAAGTCCTCGGTGCTTGAAGCACATTGACAAAACCAAACTGCCGTGCGATTGCACCACAAAAAAAACATAGATTGATACCATCGCGTTTTGCCAATGACTGTTACGGTTTAACCGACGTATGGTTGCACAAAATCGTTATGTTTTGCTTACACTAGATAACTGTTCGCCTCACACCCTCGGTGAACTCAATCGATCAAATGTCAATGTACAGTTCTTTCCCGCTAACACAACTATAGTTATGCTAGCTAGCCGTCTCCAGCCTTTAGATCAAGGCATAATCGCTCTTCTCAAAAAAGCTTCTCGTATTCGTTTGGTTAGAACTGTTATTTGCGCAATCGAAAAAGGAAAATTAACCCTTGCTTGGAATGTTCTGGATTTTTGAAACCGACAACCCATTTTCGTCCTACTCTGCGCCGTAGCGGCTGAGAAACACATAGTACTCAGCAACGTCGCATTGACGAGTTAAATAAATTATCATTAAATAAATAATTTAATATGAAATTTTATTTTGCATCTTTTTCCCTGATAGGGAAAAGTTATAACTTTCTTCGTTTTTGAAATAAGTAGAAAGAGAAATATTTTTGCACAGCGCACAATTTTCTTCTTTTCTGACTTCAACTCGCTCTAAATTACAAACTATTTTGAGTTTTTTTAATCTTAAGGAATTCTGTGTGAAACTATACTATAGCTGGTAGAGTACCTGTAGTTTATCTTGTCTATCATGAAAAAAAAGTTATTAATCTTTTTGTGGTTAAGTGCACAAGAAACATTGAAATATTTTCAGAATTTTGCTTGAATTGGCCTACCTGTTTATGAAGTATTAACCCTAGAAGTCCACACTGGTGGCCATTGGACCCCAGCGCTTTTTCATTTGAGTGTCCCTTTTAGACAAAGATCAATATCGATGTTTCGACCCAATGTAAATTCGTTTTAGGTATTTGAGGACAGGTCACATAGGTTGGCGTTGTCAGTTAGTCCTCAAATAGGAAGCAAGGTAGAAGCAAAACGTAAGTGGGGGCCATTAGACCCCAGTGTGAACTCGGTGTAACTTTTTCGTACGGTAATTGCAATTTTCTTTTTAATTATTTTTGGTTTCTTTCGGTGCAAAATTATGTGTGAAAAGCAAATTTGTAATGAAATATTACTTGAAAAATAGTATATTACATTTCTGGGTAAAGGGTAATCGAAATGTGACTTGCGATAACTGGTTCACATCAGTGAATTTAGTGCGAACAATGCTGAAGGAACACTCGCTCATGATGGTAGGAACTATACGCAAGAATAAAAGCGAAATTCCGGAATATTTCAAGAAAGGTGCAGAAGTTGGATCGTCGCGCTTTGGATATGACCCAGACATGACACTGGTTTCCTACACGCCGAAAAAGAACAAGATAGTTCTTCTCTTATCATGTTGCATTGTAGATGGGTCCATCAACAGTGAAAGAGGAAAACCTGAAATAATAATGCTGTACAATTCAACTAAAGGCGGTACTGATTCATTCCATCAGCTCTGCCACGAGTATTCCGTGGTAAGGAAAACTAAGCGATGGCCTATGAGGATTTTCTTCGGAATGATGGATCAAGCTGCAATTAATGCAATGATCTTATACTCGTGCAACGTGAATAACCCAAAATTCAACCGCTGGACTTTCCTGTGCTCGCGAGAAAGCGACCGAAAAACTCGGGTCGGCTGCGCTTCTTGCCAACGTGCGATATGTGACGATCACCGGTCGGGTCTCTGCACTGACTATGCATCTGCACACGAATAAAATTTATGAACTGAAAACTAAAAAAAAATATGGACAATTCTTTTTACTTTTTTGAACTTTTGAAACAATTCTTTTGTATATTTAGGACACATAAAATAAAAATAACGTTTTTGTAATTTTGAATTTTTTCATTTTTCATCCCTCCGAATAATTCAACTTTTTGAAAGGAATTGAAGTAGCATTTTTTTTCTGATTCTCCAACGTTTTCATCTTTAAAGCCCTAGAAGAAATTAAAAATTTTTTTTTTTTTAAATTAAACTCTATTTCCGTAATTTTACGCTTTTTTTCTTCGGGCTCTTTTTGCGAAAAATTGATTATGAAGTATATAAAAAAAATTTTATAGTAATTTTGTTCCTAAGATACTCTAAACATCTCCAGGACAAGATTATGACCATCAGTATTGACAAAAATAATTTTGTGAGGCGTAGAGCACATTTTGAACTTGATGAGGGCCACTGGACCCCAGCGTGGACTCGATGAGTGCTCAAATATGTGTGGACTTCTAGGGTTAATATAAGTATTTTATTTCACAGAGAAAAAGCTTTTATTTATGGCATAGATATATTATTTTTCTCTTAGTAATAAACGAAAAAAACCCATTGTAAAGATTTTGGAAATATAAGAGCTCATAATATATAGTTGCGATCATCGAAGGCTTACCATAAAAAACAAGATAAACTTTTTTGAAATAAAAATCTGCTTAATTAAAATTAATGAGTGGAAAGTATAATAAATTTCAAAAAATGACACAAATTTAATTCGATTCTTAATATTTGTAATTAATAATTATTATTTTAAATCTTCAATTTATATAAAGAGTTCATGATAGAAAGTAACATTTCCAACGCCTAGATCAAGATGACAGCATGTTGCGCCGCTATGAATTCAATCTCATGGCAACGCGCAGAACAATAAAACCCTCTTACTTCATGAACGGCTAGGTCAATTGTAGTAAAATTTTAGAGAAAACTTCTATGGATTCTGTTGAGCATTTCATAAGCTGGAAGTTTTTGGTTGCTTAAACTTACGTCGATAGATTTTGCAACTTAAAACATTTAAACGTTCTCTACGGAATTACACATATAAAGATTAATAACTTTTTCATAAAAAATAAGATAAACTTCAATTATTTCACAAGCTGTAGTATAGTTTCACACATGATTCCTCAAAATTCAAAGTGAAAGCACTAGATAGCTTGTTATTTAGAGAGTTAAGTTAAAATAGACGAAAATTCAGTGCTGTGCAAAAGTCTTTCTTTTTGTCATTATCTCAAAAATGAAGAAAGTTGCATCTTTTTCCCTTTAAGAAAAAAATGCAAAATCAGGTTTCTTATAAGATCATGTATTGAAAAAATTAAAATTTACAAATGTCTTCAAACACTGGCACGGGCCTTCCCACTCTGTTCAATTGGTAAAAGTTTTTATTTTATTTGCATTATTCAATTTACATATAATACCGTGAAGAAAAGTACAGTCGACTTCCGTTTCCGGCATAAAAGTGGTAGGTAGCAGTACTTGAGCGGTGCTAATTGTAGATCTATCGGATTACAAATATCACATACAGTACTTCAATATTCTCGTTCTTTTTTACTTAAAATTATTTCTATTGGGCTAGTGGAATATTTATTAACGCTAGTTAATTAATTTTCAATTATTTAAACAAATGGAATTAGTTTTAATATTTTTTTCGAAAATTTTAAAAATAGAAAATTATTACTACTTCTTTGCTGGAATATTTATCAAGATTGGTAACTCAACTTTGAATTATGTAAACAAATTCCATTTGTTTAAAATCAATTCAGAAATATAACAAAATTATTGTTTCCAACAATCAGAAGTTTTAATATAAATATCACAAAAGAAAAACTAACCAATTTTTTTGAACAAATATTGTTGAAACAAATTAAAGGTTGTTGAAAATCAATAATAATTGATTACCTCAACGATTGGAAAATATCTAAAAAGAAAGGGCATAGCCGGGTAAGCATACAAAATCCGCCCCCGTGCGTATTAACTTGAAATTTTTGTCATAGTTTCGCATCCATGTGAAATAAAATTTCACCCAATGATAACCCTCCAAATTCATTTTTTTGGGAGTTATGGAGGGGGAAAGAAAAATTTTAAGTCTGTTTTCTTGAAAACGGCTTGACCGATTTCGTTGAGCAAAATGAACATGCCTTAGGATATCCCTCACAGCAAATATTTTCTTTGAATTTTTTGAAGGGGGGGGGGGGGCACAATGCGAAAAAAAATATAAATCGCGCATGCAACACTGCGCACCGTTATGGTGAACTGCTCTCGATCGCATACTTTGGAACGCAACTCTATTGCATTTTTTCATGGTTATGAACGTTGTTGAAAATGAAGATAGGATTGTAATTGATGTAATTAAATACATCATAAGTAATATTTCCTTCATAAACGTCTGCAGTTAGCCTATCCAAATAATAGTTTCCAGAGTACACCACGAGGAGGTTGCAGTACGATTTTAAACTCCTTTCTCCAGGGTGCTTTATTATCGGGAGTCCCTTCGCCTCTCACAAATCGGGGTGCTTTATTATAATTAGGGTGTTTTTAAAAATATATCATAGCCAGCTCACATGAGTTTTTATAATATAATTTTATATATAATCGTGCGCTCTTCGTTTGTTTCTTGTCAGTGTTACTCGTTCATGCGTCTTTCCACTCTTCAAGGTATTTCACTCTTACTCGTATTTTTCGTTTATGTGCCATCTCATTGTGTGATTTTCATTTATTTCCTGTTTTTGATCTTCCTTCATGGGTCTTTCTGCGCTGCAAACTTAATTTTTTTCTTGTTTATAATTCTCGTCCATGTGCAATTTCATTCGAAACGAAATATAATTTTAGCGACCATACTACCTATTGCGATCTTAGTATTATCGTGAGTGCCTCTTGTGATCTTCATTTATTTCTTCTCTTAATTCTGTCTAGACAATGAGCCATCTAACTTGGCGATCTTCGTTTGTTTTTAGTTAGTAATAGTCGTTTATGCGTTACTCCGCTCTACGGTTTTCATTCGTTCTTGTTCGTAACGTATACTTGCCATATTATTGTGTGATTTTCAATTGTTTCCTGTTTTTATTCTCGTACGTGCGTCTATCCACACTGCGAGCTTCATTTGATCCTGTTCATTATTTTCGCCTGTACGCTATTTTATTTGTTTGCTAAAATAACTTTAACTACCTTACTACTAGTACTATTATTGCACAGTATTGCACTGCTTACTACTATTCTTGCAAGTTTCTCTTCCGATCTTCACTTATTTCTTGTGCTCAATTCTCGTTAGTAAATGTGCCATCTAACTTTGCGATCTTCGTTTGTTTCTTGTCAGCAATAGTCGCTCATGCGTTATTTTACTCACTCGAAAACATAACTTTTGCGATTCGAATATTTATTGCGATCCTATAATCTAAACATGTCTACATTGCAAGAAAAACTCATGTGCGTTGGTTGTGATACCAAACTTTACAAAAGCGTAGGTAGAAAAAAATTAATAAGTGATGAAGATGAAGCAAATGCTTTTTCCCGCTGTCTTAAAAGAAGAGTAGCTGTCGATGACATTCTGTGTAGTAAATGCCGACTCTCTATTTATAGAAATAATTCTGACAAAGATT
>CAKNWT010217533.1:788-11478 GCA_932066315.1 Andricus coriarius
AGTCTTTCAAAATTGTAAAATTTCAAATTGAAAGCCTCAATATTTGAACAATTTTCAATGTTTTGTTTTTAATTTGCTGAATTGTGATTGTGCTAAATTTAAAATTGTTCAATTTTAAAGGCTTAATTTTTGTAATGAGCGTTTGACAGTCTTTAATTTCAAATTGTTTTATTTCGAAATTGGTTTAATTCAAAATATTAATATTTTGAATGCTTCCCATTTATCGTTCAAGTTTTATTAAGCCTCGAATCATAAAATATTTGAATAACCGGGAATTCGATTCCGAGATTTGAGTGATCACTCTGAAAATTTCAACTCCTGATCTTCAATTCAATATTTATTTCAGATACATGAAACGGAAATCCTTTAATTTTGTATGATGCTCCAATTTAAAAAATTACACTTCCAGTCGAAAAATGAAATTTAAAATTCGACCGATAAGCTATTTATCCAGAATATAATTTTCAAGCAGAAACTAAAGGAAATTAAAAACTGCATTCCAAGAATAAGTGTCCTCAGAAATGTCCAAACCGGTTGGAAGTCCACGTAGCGAATTTTTGTATTTTTTATTAAATTTGTTTGTCGCGTAAGCAATGTAAGCATATTTAACCAAGCCGATCAAACCGATCGAAATACCGGTAGGTATTATACAGAAGAAACTGTAGAATCGCGAGTGCCTTCGCGTTAGCTCGCGCAAGGTGAAAGCGCATATTACGACTTCTCAGTCACGGCCGAGCCGCGACGGTGTTCGCAGGTCGTTTTCGTTTCGTTTACATTAAAAAGTGAATAAAATTGTTATTCGAAACGTGTCTTCAAGACGCGAGACAGCCCGACAACACAATTATTTACGTGGACTGGGACAAGGACTCTCTTCGGGGTGCATATTCCAGGAACGGTCAACCAAGCCATGAAGAAGAAATGAGACAGGGTCCTAAGGCACTTTCGCGTCGACCAAATACCCAAGGTTCGTAGAGAAGCTGATCTGATCCGAGGTCGCTTCCACAATCATCATCTTGTTCAATCCAAAATTATTTCCTTGGGAAAATTAAAAGGAAAGTAAATATTCAAAATTTTTTAATTTAGGATCAAGAATTCAATTCGGAATTCAAATTCAGTTTCGAAAGTTTATTTAAAAACATTAGGTCTTGAATTCCTTAGTTTTGTTACAAGCGGTAAACAAACTTAGTTTGAAGGAGAAGCCTGAATGTAAATTGCAACTACAAGTTTTTATTTTTATATGCTGTTGAAGTCCGGTTTAAATATCTTAACTATTTCTTAGCGAATAAAAAGTCTCGTAAACCTCGCAACGTAAATTATGTAACAATTAAATATCATTTTTGTAATTCGACATACCAGACAAAGAAAATAAGTAAATTATCCATCATATATAATTAAACAATCTCTTATTGAGTTACTTAAAAGGGTGCTAATATACAAAATTTTGAATATAGATATTAATTACTTGAATTCTCGAAATATAAAGACTAGAAAGTAAACTCATGATTAAAAAGCAGTTTTATAATTTATTTTGAATTAATATTATTTGCTATTTGTACTTAATGTTGATATATTTGTGCTTGAGTAATTTAACAATTTTTTAATGTTTTAACTCGTTTAGTTTTAATCAAAACTATACAAGTAAATTTTACTCCACTTTCACTTAAAAATCGATATTAAAAGTATCTGTCAGTCTCATTGATCCGAAGACCGTTACTTCGATTGACCTCAATTTTAAAGATCAAGTCATTGTAAAATATTATTTCTTCTTAAAAATATCAACTACTATTATGTCATTAATGTATCAAGTACTAGTACCGCCTGAGTTAAAAATAAGAGTATTTAAAATTCGGGTCTAAAATTGGAAATGATCTAGAGGCTTACGAGTTGCAAAATGGAACTTAATTTTAATATAAATTGAAACTAAGCCTTTTTAAGGAGAAAACTTTCGATTAAACAAGATATTTTGTGGTCTCGACCGAAAAGGATTGGAGAGACCAGGTTTTATGAGATCATGGTGGCTGACCTTGAGAATGATTTCAAGTGGCCGTCAGCCTTGGACATGGCTCGGTGATATTAGTTGGACCCACGGAGGAAACTGCAATTTCAACATGTCATCACGTTAAGGAAGGCCCCCAATTTCAACAGGCCCGAGGACTCGTTCAGCTTCGAGTGGTCGACCTAGATGAAAACACCGACACCCAGGAGACGTCCTGTTACGTTTCAGAAGGTTCATCGAGAGACCGATTTTAGAGTAAAAATTAGAGCCTAATTTTAATATTTCCAGAATTTTTTCATTTTTTATTTTGAAAACCCCTGGGAAATTTGAAACAAACACGAAGAAATCATTTTTTAACAATTATTTTCATTAAATAGATTCTTCTAATCGAAACGATTCGAGCTTGAAGCAGGATTTTCTTGTAAATTTTGGTCAGGATATATTATGTTTCCTGAAATTAAGGATTTTCAATTGTTGTCTCATCTCAAGTTTTTTAAACAGTTTATGCAACTGAGGAGTACAAATATAAGGTCAATGTAGAACAAAATGTTTAATAAGTAATGATTGTTTATTTCACAATAGTTACTTGAGATTTTCGTACGCGTATAGGCATTTCAAAAATGATCATTTTTCTTTTTTTGCTTATTATATAGCATAGGGATCTAAAAAATCAAATTTGCCCATTTTTCTGATTTTTTAACTAATAACATACAAAAAAGAAAACTATAGCATATAGTAAGTTTTATTTTTTATTTTAGTTTTACATGCCGAGTGCTTTAATTCAAGCCATCCCCGAAAAAATTCGAACTAAATGAAAAGCTTCCAACATAAGTGTCCAAAAAACCTAATTTTTCTCATTTTTCTTACCTTTTAATTGAGGCTGTTTTCCAAAAAGAAGCCTAACTACTAAAATTTCGATTTTGAAAAAAAATCTGAATTTGTGTAAATTTGCATTAATAATCACATAGGTATATATTTTCAAATAAGCTAATTTCCTGCAGAGGAAAATGTATCTAACTTTTTGCTAAGATCCCTTTTCCACTATGCATATTCTGTATGCCTTTTGGGGAAATTAAGCATAGTTTGCCGTGGTTATTCTTACTGAATAATATTTATTTTTAACTTAAGACACATGACTTATAAACTATTAGAGAATAATTAAAATAATATGAAACTTTTGATCTTTAGTTTAACCCCTTTTCCGAGTCACATTTATCGAAATTTTTGGTTTGTTTTTATGATACTTAGGTTCGCTTTCGACAGTGAGATGCAGGTCATGATTCAGCTGGTATTTTTCTTTACTGAAGGGTGTTTTTATTCATTTTATTATTTAATTTTATAAAATTATTGTTTTTCAACAATCATCATACTTTGTAAACAATTTTAAGTTTAACTAGAGATTATTCATATACTTTTTATTGCCGAATCCAGTAGAGGACATGTAATAGGCCCTTTTTGCGTATTTAGTTGCATTTTGACCAAAATACTACTTAGGCCCCTTTTTGACAAACGGCTTCAATTATTGACATAAAAAATAAAATAAAACTCTGGAACAACAAATTTTATTTTTTATTTTAATTCTGCATACCAAGAGCTTCAATTTGAGCCATCCTTGAAGAAAATCAGACTAAACGAAAAGCTGTCAGCATAGGGGTCTAAACAATTTTAAAAAATTCCATTTTTCATAGTTTCCAACTAGTGATATACAGAGAATAAAATTCTGTCATAAATAAATTTTATTTTTCATCTCAATTCTACATATCCGAGGCTTCAATATGAGCCATCCCTGAAGAAAATCGGAATAAAAGAAAAGCATCCGGCATAGGGTTATATATGATCAAATTTTCCTAATTTTCCATATTTGGAATTTAAAATAGGAATCAGATTTTACCTGAGGTACTCAATATTTTTCTACGCTCCTTTTAGATTTAGAACCCTAAAAATCGTAAATTTTGTATTCAGTCTTCTTAATTGATAGCTCATTTAGAATGTGAATTTTATTAACAAGGAAAGTAGCTATAAATAACAAATATTGAATCGAAATTAAGTTTTTATTTCTAAAGCGAAAAAAAACATGCGTATAATTCAATTAATTTACATTTTAAAGAGCCTGATTAAAAAAATTGTAATGTGAAGCGTTCTAATACCAGGATATAAAGATGTCAAAATAAATTAATCCTTTTCAAATTTCGATGTTTTCCACAAAGATTAAAGCGTTCCAATAAAAAAGCTGAAACGATAAACAATTTTTAAATTATTTCAAATGCAAACGCTTTCAAGGATTGAGGTGAATTTTTATCTGGGTGCTTTAAATATTTATGAAATTGAAATTTTAATCCTTGCAGTTTAAAATTATTCAAATATGGACTCTTTTATTTCTAGAAACTTGAATGCTTCCAATTTAGAAATAACCCAGTTTGGAGCCTTCCAAACTTTACGAAATTGAAACTTGCCCCCTTCAATTTAAAATAATTTGAACTTGGATTTTTTCCCTCAAAAAATTTTAAATTATAAGCTGTTTAATTTTCCAAATTTTCAGATAGGAACTAAAAATTTGGAAACCCTATCTTTAAAAAAATGTTAGATTTACTCAATCTCAGTACCAATCTTGAATCAAAGATTTATTTCAAACGAATTTACAACTCAGTGTATAATTTTTTAACAAAGTGACAAAATCTACACGAATCTAGAAACAAGAATGTCTGAAACAAAAAAGTCTGAAGTCCTAGTTTTTTTTTAACCAGTCAGCCATAAATGCATATCAAAAAATGGAAGTCAAAGTAGTTGGCACTTGATGACAGCGACTACAAATGTTTTTCTCTCACTAACAATGAATACTTACTTAAGTTTCTCTGATTCTTCGCATCCGGCATTGCGTCTAGTATGTACTTACTACTTATCTCGTACCTTTGTTTGCTTTTAAAGTCACCAGACGCAAAAGGCATAAGCGATAATCTATTATCACATCCACCTACCTCTTTTCTACTAATCCTCGTTCCAGATTTATCAACCCTGATCTTGATGAATGATGACTTACGACTAACTTTCTGAATCTATCATGATCTCTTCTCAAGCACGTATCAAAATAATGAAATGCAGTCGTCATTGAAAAAAGTGCAAATCCTACAAAGTGTACTTATAGTTTTATTTAATTCCCACGGAAGTCGAGTGAGACATTTAAGAGAATTTTATCAAAATGTCCTCAGAGGGTGTCTTTTTAGAATTTTTCAAATTAAAATGATTTTTAAATTTCAAACCTTCTACAAAACTTAAAGAGATAAATGTGAAAGTTTTCTAAAAATCGTCTATATTAAAAGCGAATTAGTTACCCTCGGTCAGGGTGGCCGTAGGTCAGGGCAAAACCTGGAAATCATGGAAAAGTTAGGGAATTTTGTGGGTCAAGGAAAAGTCAGGGTTTTAAAAAAAATGCAAAAGTCGAGAAATTCCTGTAAGAAGCACTTTCAGTAACTGTCAATAATAATAGGGGCTGCTACACAGTCACTTTTAGTCACCTTTTTTCAATTTACTTTTTATATAGGACCTATAAGGTTTTAGGATATTTTGAAAAATTCCAAGTATTTCATCAGATTTCCGAGGATTTCAATGATTGTAATGGATTTTTAAAGCTCTCAAGATATTTTAATACATTTTCCAGGATTTCAAGAAATATCACATTTCATGTAATGTAACGGGATTTTGTAATATCTTAATGGATGCCAAATAATTTATTCAAAAGAATTAAGGAATTTAACAGGTTTTAGGATATGTAAAAAGATTCCAAAGAATTTGAAATAGAGTTAAATAATTTAAAGGGATTTAAAAAGATTTTAAAGGATTTTAAATATTTTGGAATTTTTAAAAATTCCAAGGAATTTTCACGAGCTATAAAACATTACAACGGATTTCAAGAAATCGCAACGGATTCTTAGAAAATTGAGAAGGATTTGAAATATTTTAGGGTATTTTAAAAGGTTTCAAGGAAGTTTCAATTATTTTAAGTAATTTAAAGGGATTGCAAAGGATTTAATATATTTTAGAGTATTTTGAAAAATTGCTAGGCATTTTCAAGTGCTTTTAATAGTTTCAGGGAATTTAAAAAGATTCCAAGAAGATTTCAACAAATTCAATAATTTTAAGGAATTTTCAAAATTTTCAAAGGATTTTAAATATTGTAGGGAATTTAAAAAAATTCCAAGTAATTTTTACGAACTCTAAAAAATTGCAAGGGATTTCAAAAGATTGTAAAGGATTTTAAATATTTTAGGGTATTTTAAAAGATTTCAAGGAATTTTCAAGTAATTTCAGTAATTGAATGGGATTACCAAGGATTTAATATATTTCAGAGTATCTTAAAAGGTTTTCAAGGCATTTTCAAGAGCTTTTAATAGTTTCAAGGGATTTCAAAAGATTTTAAAGGAATTTAAATATTTTAGCGAATTTGAAGGGATTTTCATCATTTCCAAAGAATTTTAATATTTTAGGGTATTTTTAAAAATTCCAAGTAATTTTCACGAGCTTTAAAAAATCGCAAGTGATTTCCAAAGGTTTTAAAGATTTTCAAATGCTTTAGGATATTTTAAAAGATTCCAAAGAATGTTCAATTAGGGATTTTCACTTCAACCACCAGCTAACTTCACTTCGTTAAGTGCTGATGGGGGAAAATGCGGCCCAAATGCATTGGACAAAACTTAATTTTTGTACTATCTTCGTAATTAATAATAATTATCACTATTTTATTATTTCATTAAATAGTTATTTAAAAATAAAAACTATTTTTCCAATACACTTACATAGAAAACATTCGTTTTTATGAAGATATTAGCAAAATAGGGCAAAAATGGACCGAATTCCATGCATTTGGTACATTGTTTTCCCCCTCAGCACTCAATGAAGTGAAGTTAACTGGTGGTTGAAGTGAAAATACCTAATAGATTTGAATAATTTAAAGGGATTTCAAAACATTTCGAAGGATTTGAAATACTTTTGTACTTTTAAAAATTTCAAGGAATTTTCACGAGCTTTAAAACATTACAGCGGATTTCAAAAAATCGCAACGGAATTCAAAAGATCGTAAAGGATTTTAAATATTTCAGGGTATTTTGAAAGCTCACATGAAATTTACAATTGATTTCTGTAATTTATTTGGATTTGAAAGGATTTTAAATACTTTAGGGTATTTTAAAAAATTCAAAGGCATTTTCAAGAGCTTTAAAAAGTTTCAAGGTATTTCAAAGATTTAAAAGGACTTGAAATATTTTACGAAATTTCAAAAGATTCCAAGGAATTTTCAATAGATTTTAATTATTTGAGGCGATTTCAACAAATTTCAAAGGATTTTAAATATTTTAGGATATTTTAAAAAATCCCAAGAAATTTTCACGAGCTTTAAAAAATTGTAAGCGATTTCAAACGACTGTAAAGGATTTTAAATATTTCTGGGTGTTTTCAAAGATTCCAAGACAGTTTCAAGAGATTTCAAAAACATCCCATGAAGTTAATAAGGATTTTATAAGATTTCCGAGGATTTTAATGATTTTAAGTGATTTTAAAAGCTCTCAAGTTATTTATATAAATTTTCCAGGATTTTATTAAAAATATCATCAGATTTCATACAATTTCACGGGATTTTATAATATTTTAATGGATTTCAAATAATTTATTTGCAAAATGTGAGATATTTGGTAGGATCGCAAATATTGGAAGAGATTTTAATATATTTTTTACAATTCGTTTGAATTCATTTGGAATTCATCCTGAATTTTTATTAATGTATTCTGAATTGTTTTAAATCCTTTTGAATTCTTCAACATTCTCTTGATTTTTTAAATTCACTAGTATTATTCTAACTGCACTCAATTCTACTCAATTCACAGAATTTTTGTGTCGTTTTTGTTTAATTCGTCCTGAAGTCTTGTAAACTCACTTGGAGTTGTTAGGTATTCAATCAAATTTTTTTGAATTCCCTTGAATTTTTCTAAACTAATTTTGAACTTACTAAATTCAATTAATTCTTCATATTTTTGCATTGTTTTCAATTCACTTGTTTTATTTAATTTTACTCTTTTTATTTGCCTTAAATATCTCTCAATTCACTCCAATTTTACTGAAATATATGGATTTTTAACATTTTATCAATTCATTTGAATTGTTTTGTCACCTTTTCACATTTTTCAAGAAAATTAATAATTAAAAAAATTATCAATTTTAATTATAATTGTTGCTATTCCATTTATAAAAGATTCTATATTAAAAATGTAGCAAGACTAGAATGTTGGTATTTAAATATTAAAGATAAGACAAAATGAAAAGATGGTCAGGGAAAACCCATGAAATTTTGAAAATTAAGTTTTGCGGCCACCCTGCTTAGTTTAAATTATTTCTAGATACCTAACAAACCTATGAATATTTTTTAAACAAATTTCTTTTCAGATTCAACATCAGATGACAGCAACTATGAAACGCTCTACGCCTATCAATTTGATGACTTCAGTACAGATTCCGAGGCTGAAACTGAGACTTCTAATAATTCTAGAATTCCAACCACCTTGAATCAGAATCAAGTTTTAAATTCACATCTTGAACCTCCAACGAGGCCGACACCACCACCTCCCAGGGAAGCGAGTTTGACCCAAACTTTAGGAAGAAGGATGAAAATGCTCCGGAGGACCTGGACGATCACCAAAGGAAGTTTGGGACGAATACGAAGAAGAACTTCCGGAGAAGATCCTGTCTTTGAAACTAGTAATGACCACGTCGTTACCACCAGTGATCACAGAAAATATTTCAGCTTCAAAAAACATTTTAGAAAAGGTCTTACTGGTCTCTCGACTTTTTATTTGGAAAACAATCAAGAAAATGGAAATCCAAAAGAGAGTAATGAGACGAATAGTAATAGCAAAGAGGAAATTTATAGCAATAGTAACTGGTACACGCAAGTTGGACTTTGGAGGGATGATAGTAGTTCTTTACAATCTGAAGCTAATAGTGCTGGTATGTTTAAAAATTATTTGCCCATTTTTTGCCCCTCCCCTCCCCCATAAAACAAGTAGTAACAAAGTGGTTTAGATCCACCCACCCGCTTGTGTTACGTAATTTTTCCAAATATGTTCAGTCATATCTTATTAGATACAATTTACTTACTTATTACCCGAGACTAGTAGAACAATATTCATCCAAAAATTAGTTTTGTATAATTTTGTTTTCAGGTACAAGCGCATATCTCCAATTATTCAATATTGCTTCGAAACCCTTTACTAAGAGTTTTATATATTTTTACTTCTTGTTTAATCTGTCGTGAAATCTAGAAAAGTAGATCACAACATCTAAGAGTGTATTTAGTTGATAGTTCAAAGCCTGGTTAACTTGAAAAATATTGAATGATTGCGGGGGTAATAGTCATTTCTACAATTGTGAAAAAACTGCGTTTATGGATATATTTTTTTAAATACCCGAAAATCTTTTAAATTCTTTAAAATCTTTGGAAATACCTTAAAATATTGAAAACCTTTTCAAAGCTTTGAAATTCTTAAATTCTTGTGAATAAATTCTTTGATATTTCATTGAAATATTATAAAATCCCATAAGTTACATAAAATCTAATGATATGCCTCGAAATGCCTTAAAATTTTTGTAATATCTTGAAACTTCCGTGGAATCCGTTAAATACCCTACAATTTTGAATCATTTGATGTCTTTTGAAATTTTTTAAAGCTCTTGAAAATTCCATGGAGCCTTAAAATACCCTAAAATCTTTCAAATTTGCAATTTCTTGAAATCTATTTTAATTCCTTAGAATCTTTTAAAATAATACTAAAATCTAAAAAAATTCTTTGAAATCTTTAAATTTTTATTAACTCTTTGGAAATACCTTGAAATATTGAAAATCTCTTTAAATCTTTGAAATGCTTTGAAATCCCTCAATTTTTTGAATAAATTCTTTGATATTTCATTAGAATATTATAAAATTCCTTGAATTTCCGTGAAATTACATACAATCTGATGATATTCCTTGACATTTTTTTAATCTTTTGAAAATTTCTTGGAATCTTTTAGGATACCCTAAAATATTTCCAATCCTTAGATATCTTTCGATATCCCTCGACATTTTTGAAAGCTCTTGAAAATTTATTAAAATATTATAAAATTCCTTCAAAATTCCTTGGAATTGTATCTTTTGAAATTTCTTGAAAGTTTTAAGAGATTTTGAAAATTCCTAGGAATCTTTTAAAATACTCTAAAATCTTTGAAATCTTTCGAAATCTCTCCAAATTCTTGAAATCCTTTGGAATCTTTTAAATATTTGAAATACTCAATTCTTCTGAATAAATTATTTGAAATTTTATTAAAATATTATAAAATCCCTTAAAATTGTGGAAGTTCTATGAAATTTTTTGAGATCCTGAAAAATGCATTAAAATGCCTTATTGAGAGCCTTTCACATCCTGTGAAATTTATTTAAATCCCTTTAAAATCCTTTAAAATATTTGGAAACCTTGGAAATCCTCTGAAATCCCTTGAAATCTTTTCAAATATCTTAGCTTAACCCGGTAAACTTATAAAATGTTAAATGATTTCGTGGGTAGTAGTAATTTCAAAAATTGTGAAAAAACTGTGTTTTTATGAATATTTTTTTACAGATTGATGGAAAAATAACAAAATACTTATCTAATTATACATTTTAAAATTACTCAACTT
>CAKNWT010217629.1:482-20909 GCA_932066315.1 Andricus coriarius
AGAAACAAATTTTTTTTATAATAATTATATTTATATTACTAACAAAATTTATTATAATTTAATCATAACTATATATAATATCACACTTTTAGTATTCATATTTGCACTATTAACAAAATTTACTACTAAGTACAATTTAACTCATATCTATGAATAATAATAACTTACAATTTAAATCCTATCCGTCTTCGGAATCACTCAATTCATGGTACTGAAATAAAAAGATAAATCGGATATCAAACGAATTTAATAATCAACAAATGAACCAAATTAATAGTTAATTATCATATTAACTCACCTCTACAATTTCGTTGTTTACTATTCTATACCTCCCTTCCTTGAATAAAAAAATCGCATTTAAGTCCATACTTTTGAAAATGGTCTGCAGACAATCTTTGTTGGCTTCAAACCCTGGCCTGCTTAACGTTAACCAGTTCCAAGGCACTAGGACTGTCGTTCCCTTAAGAGAAACTTCCCGATCCTCTTGAGATAACTTCGAAGTCGCCTTTTGACCAGTCCATTTATCTTGAGAATTCCCAATCTAAAAATGATAAAAATAATAATCAATACTACCTTCTTATATATATGTATATCCTACTGTATACCAACATTCATAATTAATGTAATTCTAAACTTACCCTAACAACCTCGGAACCTCTATATAGCCATCTCATTCCACCTGACGAGAAGGGTATTTCTGCTTCTGGATTTTTTCTAAGCTTCTTAGTAAGAGGCGCCGAATATTCTCCAACCGTCATCCTTCTCACACCTTTCCATTCAGGCGGAATTTTTATGGCCAATTGCCCCAACGGCATAGGCAGATTTTTCTTTAATTTTCTTTGACCATTAGTCAACCATCTAAATAATTTCTGTAATTAATAAAGGTTAAAAATAAATTTTCCATTTGTTAAGTAATCATATTACAGTATTTAAAAATTTTTTCTTACCTCTTCTAATTTTCCCTCCTTCAAATGATAAAACTTCTTATCGACTTGAAAAACGCCATCTTTACCATGTCCTCTAAACTGACTCCTGAACCTATCCATTAATTTTAATTTGTCTATGGTCACCAAATTTTCCCATTCTTCGGGTCATTGAATGTCTATATTTTTGATGGACACTACTACCTTCTCAGCATCCAAATTCCGAAATAAATTATTTATTCTTTCCTTCTGATGGTTTGGAACTTCCGTTATGATAAAATTGGATACTGGCACAGTGTCTATAATATTATTATCTATTGTTGATCCATTATTAGGACCACTAGTTACATTAAAACTATCCAACCGATCAAGTTTATCTAAAATATTGTCAAATTGCTCACGCACTGTCAAACCAGCCTCTTCCAACTCTTTAAGTACTTCATTTACATAGCTAGTATTTCCGACTTTTTTAATCAAATCGAAACCAGCAACCACAAAAGTTTCTACTTGATCTTGACTCATGATATATATATTTTTTTTCTTTCTTCTATAACCACGGAAAAACTCTACTAAACTAAACTCTGAATCTTCCACAAAATAGTAGACCCCAGAAAAACCAAACCTCAAAATTTTACGACTTTTCAACCAATCGTTTTCCTGCATTTTCTTTCCTTCAAATTAAACATTCCTACTATTCATTGTCATACAAATTCTAAAATACCTGTTCCCGGTAAACTTCATTATCCTGGTCAACGAGACTCAGTTTTATTACGCTCCCTGCAGAGAATCCATCCTGGATCACATCACATATTCGGATTCTTCCCTTATAGCCATAAACAAGCAACTATGTTCATTTTCCTATATAAACTTCTGAAAATGTTTCTCTTTTATCTTTCTTCATACTATTAGAAGAATGATTCTTGCAAAATATTTACTTTTGTTCATGTAAAAACTATTTTTCTAATGGGAGGTAACGTAATTCTTTTCTATAGTAGTTACTTATTCTATGCTATGTAAATTCAATTTTACTGTTTAATAATAATTTTATAGATGCTTACCTCTGGTATAACATTTATGTAAAGTTGGATCTTTCTTGTTAACTTTGTAGAATAATGATCCCGACTGCAAATGAACCAGCATATATCGACTCAAGATATGTAGACGGCGTTCTTCCGAGAAATCACCCTATTTATTACGGTCACTTGAGGCATAGTTTTTGTTTTCAAATGGAATCATCCGTATTTTTTATCTATTATAATAATATCACAAAAAAACGTCTCTGTCCTTTTTGCTTTGAAAAATTGTCACAAGATAAACAAAGAGAATTCGATTGCTATTTAGAATGGCATTCTATTGCTAAAATTAACGTATACACCAAATGTCATAATTGCGCAGTAGATCTCATAAAACCATTGTGTAAATCAGAAGAATGCTATTTATGCATAGAGGAATAGACCATTTTACCTATTGGAAAGTTTACTGCGCATGTGCAATGTACTTTCTGTTGTACACAGTTGTTGCCATCATCGTTGCTCGTTCAACGCAGTGTAAACAGTTTTATTTAATTTTTAAATTAATGTGACAAGTAATCGAGAAAAATTTCAAAGTGAAAATGAATGTCAATTAAAAATGAAGTAAGGGAGCGTGTATGCGTTGTATGTATGGCTTGTGCAAAAGTGGTAGTCGTACCAAAGCATACAAGGAACATAACCTCTTCTACTTCATACGTTTCCCGAAACCTTGTTTACCATACAAAAATGGTCGTATCAGGAAAGAAGACTTCAAGAAACATTTTGAAGAATGTAATAATTGCTTAAAACGTAAAACTTGGATCGAAGCATGCGGCCGTACAGATGTCAAGTTCAACTCCGTTGATAAAGTTACTCACAGACATTACATTTGTTCTATACATTTTGTGCCTGTCCGGCTAGATAATCCACTGTACGATAATACTAATTTAACACCTAATGAAAAAAGTAAATACCAGGTAGGCAGCAAAAAGTACAATTAGTAAATAATAAAAGGGGTGGTACATAAAATACGTAAAATATTTTGGGTGGGTTTTTCTAGGGTGTTAAAAATTTAGTTCTCCCCGTTGAATATTAATTATTTTATTTACAAATTCATTTCTTTGTTCGAGAACTTAACTATTTTGTTGCAAATTGATAGAAAATTAATCTTCCTGGTCGAAAATTTAACTGCTCGGTTATAATTTATGTATTTTTTGAAAACTATTATTTTTTTTGTGAAGAAGGCACATGTTTGGTTGAAAATTAATTCGTTTAAGTTCAGGATTCAAGTTTGTATTTTGAAAATTGGTCTGTTTTGGTTAAATTCAACTGCTTTTGATTTAAAATACAAATTTTCTTTAGTTGATTATTAACTATTAGATTTTTTGTTAAAAATGTTGTTTAAAATTAGGTTTTTTATTGCAAATTAATATTTTCGGATTTAAAATTCAACTGTTTTGTAGAAAACTCGTCTTGTTATTGAAAATTCGACTTTTTTGGTAGAAAATTAATTTTCTTGATTAAAAATTGAATTATTCATTGAAAAATGTATGAATATTGTTGAAAATTCATATTTTTTAGTAGAAAATCAATCTTCTTGGTTGGAAATTCATATATTTGGTTTAAGGTTGATGTATTTTATAGAAAATTCGTCTTTTTTGATAGAAAATTAATCTTTTTGCTTAAAGATTCACCTGTCTAGTTCGAAATTCAATTATTATTATATTTTCTTTTGTAACAAATTTGGCATTTTCCGAATATTTCGGCCTTGAAGCAACAGACTATACAGTAACTGTTTTTTCCCATTTTCTTCACAAAACACTACCAATTTTATTTTAAAATAATTATATTACTTAAATCCTTTTTTTAACTTCAATTTTTGTTGCAATCACAATAATGTAATTAAAATTTAACAATATGAGAAACTTATAACCTATAAACCTGTTCACAAGTTCAGCTTTTTTACCACTGTTAGGTTGTTTCCGGCAACTTAACCCGATGCGGACCCAGATTCGGATGCTGACACGAAAATTCTCGAGGGCGATAATTAAAAGCATATAGAGAGAGAGAGAGAGAGAGAGAGATATTACCACTACCGTTACCATTATTGTTACCACCTAAAGTGCAATTGTATTCAATAAGTACACTTCGCGAAATTTCAGTACGTAAGTACCATGATTATAATTACAGTAAATTTAACTTTTCACCTTGTTTTCTCTTTTTTAAGTACATTTCAGTACAATTGCATGCCTTGTCATATTTTTGTTTACAAGTTAAGTTAATATGTATCTTTAATTTTGTTTTTGTAGCGAAAATCTTTGTACGCATTTTAATAACAAATTAGATATTGTAATTAGCAAAATATGTATTATATATTGTGAAAAGCTACCAAAACAAAAATTAAATAATAACCTTAAAATTGGCGCCAAACTTTTGTCAGTTATGGCTGCATATGTAATTAAATCTTGCTTTAAAATCTGCTACGTCATAAAAAAAGAAGTTTTTTTTAGTTAACTACTGATCAAATAAACACAATACATTATAATACCGTATAGTTTAATTTGATTCCTAATGCCATGTTATCTACAAATCAAAATATTGCTCTTTCTCTTTTACAGATAACATGGCAATGGAAAGAAGTCTCTTGAAATCCTCCGCAGTACAAACCCTTAATGAAATAAGCATCGAGTACGACTTTTCGAAACCAATATATATTGTAAGATCATTAGGTTATAATATTAGCCTACCGCCATTTGAGGCTCAATGCATCATATATAAATTTAATATAAGGCATTCATACGAAGGCGAGCCTAAATCTACGAAACAAGCTGCAAAACAAAATGCTGCTCGCCATATGCTAGAAGCTTTAGAAAAAAATACCTATTTTCAGACGAAACTTTCACCCAATTAAGAGTAGAAATGACTGATGTTAATGTCAAATAAAATAATCTTATATAAATGGTTAAACGCATGCGAAAAATGTTATGAGGGAGGAAATTTAGCTCTACATTGTTTCCGTCCACGTAGAAACTATAAGCACAAAATGTAAATCTTGACCTCAAAATATCACGTATATATATTTTTGTATTTTCTTTACTTATGTATGTCCTTTATATAAATATAAACTTATATATAAGGAACAATTGTGTCTATTTCTTTAATCTAGTATTTATGACGACCCTTCTAACATACGTTCGAACGCGGACGTTCGCTCCACGTGGGACTCTGAAGCCCCACCTGAAACTTCACCCCGCGTTCGACTTAGGGGGGAGGTGTCACGTCCCGCGACATATATGTATGTATATCTATATATTAGTATATTTATTTATATATTTATATATTTGCATGATTATATTAACAATAAATACTTCATAAATATAGAGCGAATATTACGCACTGTGGAGTATAGAGTCTAACCATATATATAGATAGTCAGCACCCTGTACGCTGTAGAGTGTAGACTGTAAAATATAACTATATATATTCAACACGAGAGGAAAGGTATAGACTATAGTAATAACGTTGTAACCTGTAGCGAGCACTGTGTAGCCAGAGACTATAGAGCATAGAAGCACGTGGTAGCTGGAGGGCATAGCTATAGATATACTGAAAACGTTGTAAGCCATATAGTATATCTATATATACTCGTGACGTAGGCGTATGCACCTACGTTCAGATATATACCGACGTTGGGATAGGTCCTATATAAAAACCCAAAGGACCAGCATGGGTCAGTTTCAGTTTCCAGTGCCAGTTACAAGTTATATTTCGGTTCAAGGCCCTTCTCTATTTTCCACGATTTTTTCGGATTCGGCTGTCCAGTGTTTAGTGTCTCAACCGCTATTTCTCGTTCATTAGTGTGTGTGCCCTTGTGACAGTGTTGTGCACTAGGAAACCCGAATCTGGGATTTCCCATCTTTGGAATACTCCGTACATATTTAACCCAGAATTGGACCAACCATTGAAACCTTTTTTGAGGATTTATCCAATCCTAGAAATACATCAAGTGCACAACCCCTTCTCCTACACCACTAACCAGAGAACGCAGAGACGAACCAGCACCGACATCCTATTTGATTCTTCAATCAAATGAATAATAAAGTCAGTCTTAATTCAAATAATTCTAAAATTCATTTATCTAACTCCCTTGAGCCATAATGTATTAGTTTCCTTTATTTTAATGGTACTGGCCAAGGATTAGAGAAAAGTCTGCAAGTCTTCCTTCAACTTCTGGTGGTAAGCTCTTTGTAATCAATAAGTTTTAATTGTCCTTTATTATAATAAATTGTTGAATCTTAATTATAATTTATTTATTTTGATAACGATATTTGATTATTATATTTTGAGTGAATAAATGATATTTATAAAAGAAATTTCTTATTTGCTTAAATTCAGGAATTTTTGTATTCGGAAATTTGATTATTCGGAAATGTTATTATTCAGAAATTTTATTATTAGAGCATTTTCAAATTCGGCAGTTTTATAGTGACGGGAATTTTATTTTTTGAATTTTTTCAAATTCGGTAATATAAGAAACTGTCGGGAATTTTACAATTAGGAAATTTAATTATTCGAAAATTTTATTATTGGAAAATTGTATTATTAGGGAATTTTCCAATTCGGAAATTTTATAATTCAGGAATTTTATTATTCGGGAATTTCATTATTCGGAAATTTTATTATTCGAGAATTTTGCAGTGACGGAAATTTTATTTTTCGGTAATTTTCAAATTCGGTAATATTAGAAACTGTCAGGAATTTTCCATTTCGAGAATTTCATTATTCAGGAATTTTATTATTCGGGAATTTTGTTATTCGGAAATTTTATTATTGCAGAATTTTACAGTGTCGGGTATTTTATTTTTCGAGATTGTTCAGACGTCCCTTTTCACGCGGTCGTATTTTTTGCCACAAGTGTATTTCGATATTATTTTGCATTTCGAAAAAGCTTTTTAATTTGATGAACGGGAGCAGAAGAGAGTGGGGAACCACGGTCGTACTTTAATGAGTGGGGGTCAGAATTCCCCTCTGAAACTTCTCCTCCGCCCCGACACTTCGAGCTCGAGATTTCTTCAATTGTTTGCCCTGTAAAATTTCACTTTTGCCTAGTAGGTCCATTTTCTCGGATCGCGTCATATATATGCAATCTGGGCAATATTGCATCCAGAAAACCTAATCTCACTTTTTTTTATAGACGCTTTTATAAATACTTTTATAAATAATTCTATAAAATTGTTATAAAATTTATAATTATAAGATTTATAAATACTTTTCTAAATGCTTTATTTTATAATTCTTGTTGCGTAAATAAACGATTTTATTTTGCGAGGTTATAGCTCACATACATCCCGGCACTCCATACATATAACACCGTTGAATATAAGTCAATTACAAGTTTTATGCTATAAAAAACGACATATTTTATATCTTTCTATTCAATATAAAAGTATTTAAATATCTTTGAAATGATCTTCGATACAATATACTCTTGACGTTAAAGATGCGGTAGGGGTAGAGCACATGTCACGCCGATCAATTTTGTACCATTTTTTCGTTCCTCACCTTTGAGCATAGATATAAATAATTTTCCTGGATTTTTGACATAGGTGTTCTTACATTTAGGCACAAGATACCAATGGTAATGCTGTTTTCTTTCCGTTTTTATGAAAAAACGTGCATTGCCCGGCTTATTTACAAGCGTTTGGCGGCGTGCTACGTCACATCAAGATGGCGGAATGGGCGCGACAGAAATAGGAATTTTAAATATGTACCAATTTTTCTTTTTCAAATATAAATTCGAAAAAAAGTTTTTTTTGCACTATACTTTAATATGCAAAAATAAAAAATAAATTAGTGGGTGACCCTATTTAGACAAGTTACAAAAATACCCGAAGAACATGAAAAATGGCGAATCAGAGATTCGCAACTCTACTTTTACAGAACTGACCCACTAAATTCTACTCTATTACCAGACTCGAACTCTTGGAAATTGGTCGTACCCCAGAGCTTGAGACGTCAACTTTTACGGAAAAATCACGACGAAACCCAGGCAGGACATTTAGGCTCAGAGAAAACTTACGCGAAAATTTCCTAACATTACTTCTGGCCAGGGGTATATTCGGAAGTAATCAATTACGTAAAAAACTGCCAGATCTTTCAAAGCGTAAAGCCAAGTAATCAAAGTAAGATAGGATTAATGGGAAAAAGGGTATTAGAAGAACCATGGACAATGGTATCAGCCGATATCCTGGGTCCGTTACCAAGTTCGAAAAAGACCGATAATGGCACGGAGTTTATCAACAAAACCATACGAGATTTAACCGAAAAATTCGGTATCAGACATACCAAAACACCAAAATATTACCCCCAAGCCAACCCAACCGAACGTTATAATAGGACAATCAAGCAAATTATTAAAACCTACCTAGATAACGATCATTCCACCTGGGACGAACATATAGATGATTTGCAGTTTGCAATAAACACTAGCGAGAGTTCGTCTACCCAATTCACCCTGGCATTCCTACATTTAGGTCGCGAACTAAAACCATGTCAGTGGCTCAGAAAAAATATATAAAGCGATAGCGATATCGAGTTTCAAAGCGTGGATAAGTGGACGGATAGATTGAGAAGGCTACAAATGATTAAAGAAGAAGTTCAGAAAAACTTAAACCAGTCAAATAATAGACAAGCCAAGAATTACAATTTAAGAAGAAGACCGGTAGAATTTAGAGTAGGTGATAGGGTTCTAAAAAAGGTAACCAAACTGTCTAATAAAGCGGATAAAAAGGCAGGTAAGTTATACGACCAGTATGAAGGTCCTTTTATTATTAAAAAGAAAATTTCGCCTACGACTTACGAATTTTTAAACCTAAAGGGGAAAGGCATCGATGAATGGAATGTAAATGATTTTAAATTAGAAAACGTAATTATAGATAATGGAACATAGGCGTAAGAAATATAAACGTGTTTAAGTCAGAATATTTAGACTTAAACAAGGGCAAAATGGCATTGGATCAATAGCATTAACGACAAAAATGAACTCGAAAAGAACTGCAAACAATACTCTGAACACTGTGTGGTAATAAACTAAATTACATAGTTCGAATGGAATTCACAATTATAGTAATTTATAAATAAATAAAAAAACAACAATTGATCTCAAAAAACAACAGACTCAAAAGACAATCGACTCTAAAGTCAAATAAAAACAGACTCAAGGGACAATCGACTCCAGAAACAAACAAAAAACAGACTCAAAGGACAATAGAATCTAAAAACGAGAAATCTCCACTACAATTGACTACACGGACGAGTTTTTCGTTTTTCATTTCATATTTGTTTCAGAAAGTAGATAATCATGAAGGAGGATAAGAATCGAAAAAGACAACGAGAGAACAGGAACTTAAAGCACAAAACTAGGGACAATTGCGAAAAACTACAATATCAATTTCGCGAAGTATCAATACTTGGATTTATTTAGATAACATATAACCTTTTACACAACGAAAAATAATTTAAACTTAGCAAAACTTTACAACTCCAGACTCAAACAGACAAGTTTACTCATTAGGAAACCAAAACATAATTATTTGCTAGATCTACAATTGATAAAGTCAAAATTTTTAAGGCAAACCTTAAGAGGAAAACAGCAGATTTGCAAACTTTGATTTAAATGCCTTTTTTTTCGAGACTATATCAGACTTAGAAAAGGACATTACAAAAAGCCCAGGTATACACGCAAACCCCCGCAGGGGGGGCTGTAACAGAATTGTTACCATTAAAGGGAACTCGGCACGGCCCTACATGAAAGGATTGCCGGGCCGCACCCGAGATAAGGCGGAACCCCCGAGGGGTCTCGAAGCCCGCGACGATAACGAGTCCCGTCGCGTCGTCGTCAGTCTTCAGTGAAAACCGTGTCGCCATCCCACCTTATGTTATGCTCCAGGGGAAGACCTCCACCACGGTCTCATTTAGGACCACCATCGCACGCCGGGCCTTCTGCCCTCTACGACAATCTGTCGGCCCTTGGTCACGAGCCGCCAGATTCTGAAGATCTTGTAAGTGACAATAAATGCCACGTCATCTTTTAGCTCGATCTCTTCACTTGTGTTATACCCTTTTCTCGGCTTTCCACTTACCATTTTCCCTCCTTGGCATTACCCTCGTGATATCTATAAGTTCTTTAACTGATCTTTCTATGGCGTTTTCTTCTATACGTTTTCTATGGCACTTTACGTAGCATTTTCATCATTTAGATCTGTAATCCGATATGTCAATTAATGCGATGGTGATTTCGCAATAACACTTTATATCCGATACATTAAGGAGGAACACCAGTCATTCTCAGAAATATAAGAATTTGCCGAAAATTTGTATTAATATTTAGTATTACTATGGAAAATGATTGTGCAAAATGTAAAATATACAATCTCTAAACCATAAAAAAAGTTGAGCTATTTCATCTACAAAGCTTTCTAGCTGCTTCGAGTTTTATTTTCATTGAAAGAACTATCTTAAACAAAAATAAGTACAATTTCACTTAAAGTTAGCGTACATTTTTCAGATTCAGATTCTCCTTCATGGAATTCGTAAGTTTGGTTCGAAATTTTTTTTTTGATTCGCGATAGATGGCGCTCTCACCATAAAGGTGCTTGATTTCGGTGAGTCCACTCGCCTCTCACTATGGGGGTGCTTGATTTTGGTGAGTCCCCTTGCCTCTCGCCATCGGGGTGCTTGATTTCGGTGAGTCACCTCGCCTCTCACCATGGGGGTGCTTGATTTCGGTGAGTTCACTAGCCTCTCACCATGAGGGTGCTTGCATTCGGTGAGTCCTCTTGCCTCTCACCATTGGGGTGCTTGATTTCGGTGATTCCCCTTGCCTTTCACCAGGGGGTGCTTGATTTCAGTTATTCCACTCGCCTCTCACCATGGGGTGCTTGATTTCGATGAGTCCCCTCGCCTCTCACCATCGGGGTGCTTTATTTCGGTGAGTCCCCTCGCCTCTTACCATCGGGGTGCTTGATTTCGGTGAGTCCCCTCGCCTCTCACCAGGGGGGTGCATGATTTCGGTGAGTCCACTCGCCTCTCACCATGGGGTGCTTGATTTCGATGAGGCCCCTCGCCTCTCACCATCGGGGATTTTACACAACTGCGATGTGTGTCTGGTGTTATTTATGCACAAGCAGACCTGATTCGCTCGGTCATGTTATCACGAGTTGTGGGCACTTCATCATACACGCGACTCTTTAGATAACCCTACAAATAGAAATCCGGCGCCGAAAGATCTGGCGATATGGCAGGCCAATTTATCGGACCTCCTCTACAGAGCCATCGTCCATTGAATTCGCGATTGAGTACTTGCCTCGCGATTGCCGAATAATGTGCTGGACAACCGTCATTTTGAAACCACATGGTGTGTCGCACTTCGAAGCTTAGGTCTTCAAGCAATATTGCAATTCATTTTCTAAAAAGCTACGATATTTTTCACCGTTCAAATTTCCATCAATGAAATTCGGACCGATAAGTTGATCTCCAATTATTCCACACCAAACATTCACGGACGATGAACGCTGATGCTTAACTTCACGCAACCAGTGTGGATTTTGTACACTCCAATAGTGCATGTTGTGCCGATTAACGATACCATGGTTTGTGAAAGACGACTCGTCTGTAAACAGTACTCGAAAAAATAAATTCGAATTTCCTTGTATCTGCTGAACCGCCCATTGACAAAATGTCACTCGATTCTGAAAATCATTGCCATGAAGTTCTTGATGCAGTGAAATATGCGTGAAGGAACACTTTCAGGAAAGCGTTGAGCATAAAGCGCGAGCGCATGATTGATATTCCTTCCACTTTCTCCATAACTGAGAATCATTTCAATCTTTTGTTGTTGAGATAGAGTTTCCATTGTAAAAGTAATGAAGTCAAGTTATGAGGGAATACAAAGACACCCAAACCAACTGAATCGAACGTGACTAACAGCAATAACCCAAACGAAAGCAACTAATTACGACCAACTGAAATGAACGCAACCAAAACTCCCGAATCAAATGAATACATGCGCCCATCCACGCTGCGAGCTTCATAAGTTTCTTGGTCTTAATTCTCTTCAGACAATGTGGCATTTAATTTGGTGATATACGTTTGCTTCTAGATAGCAATAGTCGTTTATGCGTTATTCCGCTCTACGATTTTCATTTGTTCTTGTTCGCTGTTTACGTTTACTTGCCATCTCATTGTGTATCATGAAAACCATCATTAAAGATCCAAATTACTTGAATGCAAGTTTTTGAGGACGAATGATGTCTTTGTCCTTCATCAAGGGTTCCGCGACGTATTTAAAGATTTGGAAGAAAAAATTTTCAAAGTACTGATGCCTGATTCAAAGGGTGATTAGAAATAAACTGTCAACAGAAGTTTGCGAGAGGCACACTTCGCAGTTGTTTGGAATCCTTCGAAGCTGGGACTAACAAGTGCATCGAAGTGCGAGGACATTTTGACCACTTATTATAAAATATCAATCAAAAACCAGTACCACGATGGTGAGAGGCGAGGGGACTCACCGAAATGAAGCACCCCCATGGTGAGAGGCGAGGGGACTCACCGAAATCAAACACCCCCATGGTGAGAGGCAAGTGGACTCACCGAAATCAAGCACCCCCATGGTGAGAGGCGAGGGGACTCACCGAAATCAAGCACCCCCATGGTGAGAGGCGAGTGGACTCACCGAAATCAAGCACCCCCATCGTGAGAGACGAGGGGACTCACCGAAATCAAGCACCCCCATAATGAGAGGCGAGTGGACTCACCGAAATCAAGCACCCCCATGGTGAGAGGCAAGGGACTCATCGAAGTCCTCGAAATAATCTACAATTACATTTTTCGCAATTGCAGCGCCATCTATCGCGAATCGAAAAAAAATTTTAGAACAAAACTTACGTATTTCATGAAGGAGAATCTGAATCCGTTGCTCACAATGGTGTCATCCGGCTAGATTGCCACACTGTTTTTGGTCCCTCTGTAGTTGGGTAACTACGACAGTGCCACAAATTTGGAACTATTGGTAAGAAATTTGAATTTGAATTCGATAATAATGAAAAAGCTTATAGTAAACAATTAATTTTAAACCGAAGATTAATATTTTTGATTAAAATGAATTGATACTCACTGCTCTTTTTCATCAACATTGCCCAAACAACTTCGAGATACCAAATACTTCGCGTGTCTGATAGCACTATTGTCAACGTCAAAGTGACAAATAATCTGTTCTAATTTGCAACTGTTCAATAATTAAATATAAAAAAATCCGTCTCCTCGTAATTTTTAATATTAAAAAGTACGAAGCTTCGACCAAAAAACTATTAAAGAAGTGAAACAATTATTCTTATCAGTTGAAAATGCAAATAGGTAGTTTTCAGATTGCACATTATAATTTACGTTATTTTCTTCCATCAGCCAACTGGCCTAGGCTCATTCATTTTCGACTGCGATTGCGCAACTTGCTGTTCAACCAGTTACTTGCTAATGGCGAACGAGTGTGCACGTGTTTCTCCTCGTAAGCCACATTTGAAGTCGCGATTAATTAAACTACCATTTTTCTGACATTAAACCATCAATGTACCATAAGTAATATTGATTTATTCCCAGTGCAATATAGTTTTTATATTTTAGTAAAGTGATGTGTTATCATTCTACCGCCTTTGAATCCTATACCTCTGACTTCCTCACCACGTGTTCTCCAGCACCTAAAATAATCCTTATTCTTGTTTTATAATTAATAAATCTTAAAATTATAAACAAAATTGGTGTTTTGAGCCGGATTAAATAAACTTAATAAAAATTAATCGCGACAGTATATATTGGATTACAGTGATCACCTGTTCGGTCTTTCTTTTTACAAGCTTACAGTTGCTTATTCACTTAAAAACAATTTATGCTATCTCACTCATGGAGAAAAGTAGAGTATTTGTGAGTTGAGATAGATAGCTTCTTAATTCCTAAAAGTGAAAAACAAGCATCTGACTGTGAACTTGAATGATCATATAGTTCAGCGACTTCCTTACTGAGTGTAGTGACCACCTGTTTTGTTTTGAACAGGCGAATATCTTTTCGCCGTAAGGTTTTCTGAATATAGTGCATACTGAGTGTGCTGTGAATTCCTTCGCTCATGACAAAAGTAAAATCGATAGAAACCATGACGTCACCTGTTGATAAACAGAAAACAGTTGCTGGGCTTATTACACGCTTCTACGACAACACTAAGAAGCAAGGAGAGAAGGTAATGAAATCTGTAACATATATGGAAACTAGACTGACTACGCTGGAAAAATACTGGTCGGACTTTTACGAGCAGCATTTTATCATAGTGTCAGATCCAAAAAACGCTGAGGATTCTTATGTTGCTGATAATAAATTTGACGAGGTAGAAGCTGACTACATTGCAACAAAAACTCAATTCACCATAATACTAAAAAACCTCGGCGCAATCCCGGAGAAAATACCAGCTGACCAAACATCTAAGAAACAGAATCTATCAGTTAATTTAGCGACTTCTGAAAAGCAAAACAAACCTTCGAATTCTTGCTCCATTTGTCATGGCTCTCACTTCATATCCTACAGTCTACGATTTAAGGGGCTTGGTACTTCCCAACGTATAGAGAATTTCCAACGCTTAGGACTTTGCTTCAATTGTTTACGTGGAAACTATACTTCGAATTCGTGCTCTTCAAATAAACGATGCTTTCTTTGTTCAGAGAAGCATCATACTTTTGTACATGATGGCATGGGCCTAACTGGTTGACAGAATCACCAAATCATTGGCCTCAGACAATCGTGCGACCTATCAATGTTGTGGATCAAGAGACACAAGAAATACTAGGAACCTCAAAGATAAACATCAGGGTGAACCTGACCACCTTGTCTTACATTCAGAACTATCGTAGTCGATATTCCTCCTTGCAAAAACTGATTCGAGTGGCAGCCTATATCTACAGGTTCTGCAGACTCTGTTGCACCCACCTCATGTCAGTGGAACCCTATCTTCCGACGGAGGAGTTAACAAAGAGTTTCAATTGTTGGCTCAAGTCTGCTCAGCTTCGTCATCATCAGGCAGAATGCATGGCCCTGCAGAACGAAACGACAATCTCAAGGAAGAGTGAGCTCTTAAAATTGTATCCTTTCCTGGACGGTAATGGAATCCTGAGAGTAGGAGGTCGTCTTCAGAATTCTCTACTGAGCTTCGACCAAAAATATTTCATTATACTACCGAAACGAGATCAACTCTCGTATTTAATCGTCTTTCAAGCACACACCCTCACACTCCAAGGAGGAAAACAGTTGACTTGGAGCCAAGTGTTGAGAAGATATTGGATAATAATCGGAGCCAAAACCTTGATTAAACAGGTCATTCGCTGTTGCGTAACATGTGAGCGTTTCAGGGCGCGAACACCAACTCAACTTATGGGTCAGCTGCCCACTGACGGAGTCTCTGAGTCGAGGCCGTTCGCTTGTACCGGAGTGGACTACGCTGGCCCTTACAACTTTCAGGCTTTAACAGAGGAATTAAATCCTATAAAGGATATATCTGTCTCTTCATCTGCCTCTCAACAAGAGCGATACATCTGGAGGCAGTGTCTGGCTATACCTTAAATGCTTTCTTAGCCGCAATCAGACGCTTCATCTCTCCACGAGGTGCCTATTCAAGGCTATATAGTGACAATGGGACCACGTTCAAAGGAGCTGACCGGGCGCTGCGATCTCTTCTTCGAGGCGCTACAAGGATAGTCACCAAAGTGGCCGAAGACCTGGCTAACCATGGGACAACTTGGTCCTTTATTCCGCCAAATGCACCGAATTTTGGTGGCATATGGGAAGCCGGTATAAAATCGGTAAAACACCATCTAAGACGTTCGATAAATGCAGATTGTTGTCTGACCTTTGAGAAAATAAGTACCGTTCTGTGTCAAATCGAAGCTTGCCTCAACTCAAGACCGCTTTACCCTAATCTAAATGACCCAACTTCGATGAATACCATCACGCTAGGTCATTTTCTAACTGGTGGTTCCATGACAGCTGTCCCAGAGCCCTCGCTAACTGATCTCGATGATCAAGCTCTGACACGTTGGGCTTTGTTTTCCAAAATGCGAGATAACTTTTGGAATAGATGGTCTCGCGAATACCTCCATTATCTTCAACAACGCTCGAAATGGTTAGTGGAGACTAATCAGGTCAAAGTGGGAGACATCGTCCTTCTAGAAGAAGAAAAAGTGCCACCAGCCAAATGGTGTTTGACACGTATCGAAGAACTACATCCTGGACACGACGGTTTGGTCGGTGTGGTAACAATTCGGACACCAAAAGGCATCTATAAAAAGGGCCTGAATCAACTGGCCTTACTGCCAGTTCAGAAAACGAACTAATTTAACCGTATGTATCATCGAATTTCGAACAAGAATAACAACTATATAAAAATTTCTTTAAATTCTTTTTTTTCTATTTCTTATGTCAAGCGTGACATCCCCCGCAGGATGTTCAGATTGCACATTATAACTTACGTCATTTTCTTCCATCATCAGCCAACTGGCCTAAGCTCATTAATTTTCGACTGCCATTGCACGACTTGTTGTTCAACCAGTCACTTGCTAATGGCGAATGAGTGTGCACGTGTTTCTCCTCGTAAGCCACATTTAAAGTCGCGATTAATTAAACTATCATTTTACTAACATTAAACCATCAATGTAAGTAATAGTGATTTATTCCTAGTGCAATATAGTTTTTATATTTTAGTAAAGTGATGTGTTATCATGCTACCGCCTTTGAATCCTATACTACTGACTTACTCACCACGTGTTCTCCAGCACCTAAAATAATTCTTATTCTTGTTTTATAATTAATCGATCTTATAAATTATAAACAGGTAGTAAATCACAAATTCATTTCATACTAATACGTATTCGGTAAGTTTTTAAAATAACTGAAAAAATGTACGTATTTTTCAATATTTCGAATCGAAATTCGTAACGAAGATTGATTAACAAAAATTTTGCAGCGCATGAAAATAGAGGGGAGAACTTGAACTAGATTGCCGGCGCGCGATCGGGGGGAGTGGAGAGTGGGGAAACACGGTCAAACTTTAAGGAGTGGGGGTCAGAATTCCCCTCTGACACTTCTCGTCCGCCCTGTAAAATTTTACTTTTGCCTAGTAGGTCCCTTTTCTCGGATCGCGTCACATATAGTTAAAAGGTCGTCATAAGAACAGCTGCAGGATTTCGCTGAGAGCAGGTGCTAATCTGAAAAATTGCAGTCTGTGATGAATTCAATACGATGATCCGGCGAAATTCTCGTGCACCCTTAGGACACGGAGCGATCCAAGAACGATCCATCCACGCAGGGATGCTTTTCAGGCTATTAACCAGTGAAATCTTGGCACCTCCAAGAGCGCTGATGATCAATACGATTAGCTAAACAGAACATTCCCGGTATAGCCGTCGCAACTGCCTTATAATACCTCTCTTTCTATCCTCTATATACCTCTTATATACCTCTCTTTCTTTTCATTCGCCTTGGCTATGATGTTTTTGTCAGCTGGTGCCAAAAATTCGTTAACGAACATGGTTCGTTTCTCGAATTTAAGAAAAACTGTGTCAGACCTCGAGTGCGCAACAGAAACAATTGTCGAGAATATGAAGTTCCAGTATATCCGACACTTTTCATTCTCGAAAATTGACTCTATTTCCCTAGGAGCAACTAGCGGAGCGGTTTTTGGGCTAATGCCGTAAGAGGGACAGAGATGGTAATAAAGCACTCTTAATGCCGCATTGTGCCTTGGGATGTAGGTCGTTCCCGCCTGAGTTGGACAACCAGATAGTATGTGTCCTAGATGCTCGCTGTGTGCATGACACGCTCTGAAGCTATCATCGGAAATGTCTTGGCTCGAAATCTGGTGACGGTATGCTAGAGTGGAAATGACACCGTCTTGCCATGCCAAAATGAAACCCTCCGTGCCCGACTTCAATCCGGGTGATTTAAGGCCATGTGAAGAGTGGGTCACGTGACCGGATTCCTACCTTGCCGACATTTTTTTTATATGTAAACTTATTTTCACACGAATAGCCACATCGAGTTGAAAATTTGGGATAATAAATAAGAAGTACTAAGAAACGCGGCTCTGGTCCAAAATTTTTATAATTATAAAAAAAGCAAACATGAAATTATTTACAAACAAAACTTTTGGCATATTTATAAAAATTTAGGACCAGAGCCCCGTTTCTTAGTGCTTCTTATTTGTTATCTCAAATTTTTAACTCGATGCGGCTAATCGTGTGAAAATAAGTTAACAAATAAAAAAAGTCTTGGTAGGGTAGGTAGCCGGTCACGGGACCCACTCGTTACATGGCCTTAAGGAAAGCAAACGCTAGCTCATGCATCGACAGATCCTCCTCATTTCTGTGGAAGATGCCGTGCATCTTCTCGAAGAGCTGTTCGCGGAAGTTTTTCTCCAGTGGTTTCTTGATCCGGGCCTTCAGGAGTGAGTACGCGAGATGGATAAGATTTGATGCACTTTGCTCATCCCTGAGCTTGAAGTCAAGGCCGAGTGTTCCAGCAGCCTCCTCCGCTGCTTTGTAGAGAAACACCCCTTTTCTCACTTCTTCGTGTTTCCTGACCATTTTAAGAAGAGGGTCTTGTCCATTTGCGACTATATGTGCTGTACCAAAAATAATCCTGTTGCGAAGACATTCAAGATTTAGTATTCCGCGACCACCTTGACGGCGTGAGATGTAAAGTCGCGGAACAGACGATTTAAGGTGCATGCTTTTGTCCATGGGCATAACCTTTCCGGACCCGATATCGAGGGATCTGAGCTTGTCCTTCGTCTATGGAACCACTCCAAACGAATAGAGTACTACCGGGACGGCAAGCATGTTCGCCGCAGATACTTGGTTCCTTGCCGACAGTTCGGAAGACCAAATCCGTCGGATGAGACGTTTGTATCTGCATCGGAGAGTATCCTTTATAGATGTCACTTCCTGAATTCGGCTCTGTGGCACGCCCAGGTATGTGTAGGTCTCTCCAGCGCCAAGGTGTCAAATAGCGCTTCTGTCGACGAGCTTAGGAGGCTTCCGAGATGCCATTAGGTTTTCCTTTCTTCAAATAAATCTTGGCGCATTTTTCTAACCCGAACTCCATTCCCATTTCTTGAATTTATTCTTTGACAATGTCTAGAGCTAGATGTAGTTTCTCTTGATTTTTAGCATAGATTTTCCAGAGCGGCATTAATCTCTCTATGCACCTCACAATGTGTGAATGAACCTTTAAGCTTTCCAACCGACAGATGATAAGTCTATGGGATGTTGAATCACAAGCTTTCCGGTTATCAATCCAGGCCATCGATAAGTAACGCTGATAGAAGACTGCGTCTTTACAGACACATCTATCGATGAGCAGGTTCTCCCGACATCCTGCTACGCCTTTCTTTGAGCCACGTTGTTCGTACACCTCTCGCCACACTGGTCCATTGGTCCGAACATTCCTATCATTTAGGATAGCTGTGAAGATCTTATACAGTGTGTTCAGACAAGTTATTGGCCTGTAATTTTTAGGTTCAGCCAAGTTGCCCGTCTTCGGCTGGAGCACTGTGCACCCGTCTACCAACCACTCCGGAATAGGCTCTTCCGACTTTAGATATGAGGTGAAAATACGGGCAAGATGCTGGTGGGTTGAAGGAAACTTCTTCCACCAGAAGGTCTTGATACCATCTGGTCCCGGAGCGGAATAGTTCTTCATGTCTCTTAATATGTTTTTTACCTCCTCGGTAGTGATAGGTGGGCATTCTTCCTCAGGTATTATGAGGGCACTGCACCGCTCCTTGAAGCTATTCATATTCTTCGAGTGTTTTTTAGTGGATGCTGGACTTAGTAGAATTCTCTCCAAAATGCCTCGACCTCCTCTGGTGTGGGAGGGTGGACGAGAGTAACTGGACGGTCTTGGAAGAGTCGAGATGGGTCAGACAAAAACTGTTGATTTTCTCTGACCCACCTCTCTCTACGCTCTAGACTTCTCCTAGCGTTTGATAGTACTCGTATTCTGTCAACAATATGCTGCCTGATGGTCAGTAGCTATATATATATATATATATATATCGCCATATAAATCCGGACACTTGACGCTGGAAATCTTGTATATTTTTGTTCAACCCAGGTAACCTAAGAGAATATTAAGATACAAAACTAAAATTTCAAGAAATGTATTTTGTGATGGAGATGGATTTTACATCTACAGATTGCTAAAGCTCTAGCAACAGGACATTTGATTAAGATAAAACAAAAATAAAAAACCTTAGAAAAAAATATACGCAGAACAAATAAAAATATTAATTATACAGGGTGTCCCAGACTCAAGTGTCCGGACTTATATGGCTGTATAAACATTTAAAAAATAAATCTAAAATTCCTTTTCCAAAACTCAGTTGAAGTTTTAGTTTTTGAGTTATA
>CAKNWT010217726.1:0-11548 GCA_932066315.1 Andricus coriarius
ATTTTAAAATAACTAATCTTTATCGCCCTAAATCTTAAAATTAATCAACTTCGAATTTAAAGAATTTTTCTTAGTGAGTGAGACAACATAATTAAAATTGTATTCAAAGTGGTTGTGCATCTGTATGATCCTTAGTGAATCATGTTAATTTGATTGTTGAAGAACATTTTTAAAAGAGGTTGATGTATATAATTGTTGTGCAAATTTTTGAAAACCTAAGACCTGTTGGTGATAAAAGATTGCTTCACAAGGCTGTTCTGTTGCTAAAAATTTGTGCTGTGTAAGAATATACTTTACTAAATGTTTATAACTTTGATGCTTTAAAACCATACTTTAAATTTTTTATTCGACCCCAAATAAAAAAGTCCCTTCCGCATTTGAAGCAGTTTTTAGTACATCGTGCTTCGAGATTCTTACCATTAAAACAGTTTCTTCTCAAGATATAATAAACTGTGTATTCTAATTACAAGCAATGTACCTGAAAGCTATAAAATTTTTACTGCCTGAGGCTCATAACACGGATCACGTAAGAGAAAAGTGTCAGAATGCGCTCTTTCCGAAGCCGCGAGGGTGGAAACGGGACGCGGTCTATCGACCAAACGGTTGAATAGGATTAGCATCCAAGACCTCAGTATTGTTCTTTGAATCAGGCGAACTGGACAGAAAATTAACATACTTTGACTAACTTCGTTTATGCACTGACTTTCACTGGATTCGGATTTCCTGCAGTCGGTCAGCATGTTTTTCAATATGCATGAACCCAGAAATGCTGAATTTGTCTGTCAAAGAGCGTGCATTACTTAGATTTTCTTCCCTGCGAACTACGTAAGAAAAGCTTGGTCATATTACTAGCAAGAGTGCAATAATTATTTTCGTCCCTAGTGCTGAGAGGAATCGAGGCGAATTCAGTGTTGGACGAGCTGTAACCTCGTCCTCGTTCTTTGCTACGTTTCCGTTGCTATTAAATGGAGTAATGATGCTTGCAAAGGTGCAGACTTATGAATGGAGCCTGGGGAGATTTGTACGGTCATGCTCGTCGAGGCTGCTGTCTACATGTGAAAGGATTTCAGGGTCAAGTTCACGTCCAGTGAAACTGAACTCATTTTTGACCTCCTTTCAACCATAGTTCCCTATTTTAAGAACGCAGCGCTATTTTTATGTAAATTTTCCCATAAAAATGCGTATATTCTTTTCGTTATGCGCGTCTCAAAAAGGCCTCAAGAAATTTCTCATCTTGCAAGATTTAAGGAACTTTCTATCTACCTTTGGTAGAATATGCCACTTCTTGTGATGTTAATTGATAATTAATTAAACAATATTAAATGATCTTTGAATATCATGGGCCCGTAGTTAATCTAAGAACGAGGTAGACGTATTTTTAATAAATTTTGTGTGTTTCCACAATTCGGAGGAAATTCAGGTAATTATAGTTACAGCTGTTCCACGAAAAAGTTGAAACCCCATAATTTAATAAGTCATATTAGATTATTATTTCTCTCTTTTTAAATTGAATTGCTTTTAAAAAGAAAATGAATTCAAACTTTTCGCATAACGTTCGTAATAATCATAAAACTTGAACGTTTTATATTTCATATTTTACATAGAAATTACCCACTTTTATAGTTTCATAAACTTTTTCCTTCAAAGTACTTAGCGAAAAGAATTATCTGACCAAACGGATCAAATACGAAGGTAAAATAGAAATTAATGAGAGGGAAAATGAAAAAAGAAACGATATCGGGTGCGTATAAAAGAAAAGGGTCAAGAAAAGCCGATTTTTCATCCCACAGGAAGTTTAAGAAATTTGTGACACGGTGGGTGCCTTTTATTGCGAACGAGATACGGAAACGTCTCGTTCGTTCACCGCACTTGCTCATCCGCACTTCCGCTTTCGACGTGTGCAATAAACGCGAATGCAATTCTGGGTTTCCTTTGTATGCCGACGACAGCACAGCGACCTTCGACGAATGAAAGAAGACGAATCGGCTGGCACGAAGAAGAATAAAGGATGAATAAGGGCCATGGAGGATGAAAATCGAAAAATCGAAGCAGCCACGGCCCGATTCAAGGTATAAAACTCTTGAATGCGCCAAGAACCGTGTTACGATGCCCTCTCTGATAACCTCGCATTAATAACTCCGTGAAACACGATTTTCGAATTTTTCCTTTTACGGTGCCGACCCTCACGTATCGGCGGGACCATCCATCCTCCAGGATCTACCGCGAACAGCGTGTTCAAGATACCTGGATACAGCGTCTATACCGAATATCGCGTAACGATGGGACAGTCTGCTATCTCGTAACATGCAGGTTTATTACTCGTAACCAAGAGATTTTCAATGACATAGATTCTGGACATAAAGTGAAATTCGGTTGCAAGCTTTGGAATTGCGGTTCAAATGGACATTTTATTACAAATTCTGGAATTCGAATCCCTTCTTTAGTTTAAATATTTTATAGAAGGGCGTATCGAAAAAATGAATTCCTTCATTCGTAGTTCTAATATAGAGATGGAACTTTTTTTTGGAGTCAAAAACACTATCCTAAAGTTTCAGTACAAAAAAACTTTTCTTCTGTCTCCGCATCGTAGATTCAGATCAGAGCAAGTGAATTTATACCTATTTAACAATAATGCCATTAAAGTATTTAACCATGAAATGTGTTATATATGTTATCTGAAATGTATTTTTAATATATATCAACAATAATATATAAAAAAATAAATAAAATAAATATTTTTTAAATTAAATTTCTCACTATACAGACATAAATTAACCCTTTAACGGCCGCTGTCGCAGCCGAGCAACGTTCACTATTTTCGATCTTCCCAATTTGCAGGTAATGAGCTTAGAATTTCTCAAAATAAATACATGCATTAGATCGAAGTGGAATATTCCGCATCTCGTCAGGTCGTTCTAAGTTATCGTATATTCAATGAAACCGAGGCCATTATAAAAATTACAACATTTTTTTTTATTTTGCAAAGATCGATCAGAAAACGTCCATAAATTATTCCTGAATTTTTTCAGAATTTTTATTCAACGGGATCAAAGCTTGGCCGTTAAAGGGTTAATGAATACTGGAAAATATTTCTACATTATTTATACACTCTACACTAAATTTATCGTGAAATAAAACACAATATATCACTTTTGGATATTTTTTGTAATTAAAAGTCAATAAAAATTATTTTTATATCAATCTTCATATATTGATATATTCCCGATAACATATATCACAAATTTAATGGTCGAGCAAATTGATATAAGTCGAGAAAATTGATATAACTCTAAGAAAATAGCAAAAAAGTCGACTTTTTATGATTTTCTTATATTTCAAGGTCGTTTAGGCAGGTTAAAAAATATTTGAATGGCATTATTGCTATACAGGTAAACAAAAGTTTAAAATTCGGAGCAGTTGAAACTACGAAATTTTCTTTTGCCTACAAATGTATTCAGAATACAAGCGATTCTGTAAAAAACGGCTGCGAACTTCTTTTCTCGATTACTTAGAATTCATAAAAAATAGACTGTTTTATACTAGAATTTTTACCGATTTTTCTCAATTAACGATGAAGATTTTAGTAAAAAGATATGAAATAATTCTTACACAAATGAAGAAATTATTTTCAAGTTTTAGAGGACAAAATGAAAATAATTCCGTGTTAAAATTTCGTGTCTGTTATTCAGACAATATTATTATTTTACAGTTGTTTCGAGTGAATATATTTCTATTCGCTCAACCGGGGGTTTTCTCCATTTTTTTAGCCATATTAGCTTTGTTTTTTAAATTGCAAAGAAATGATTCAGGTAGTTTAGAAACAAAATTTAAATAGCCTATTTAAAGTTTATTTTTGATAAATTGTGTGTTTTTTTTTAAATTGGCATTAGGCGGCTTGCTTCCTGAAACGCTTTCCCGTCGAAAAAACCAATAAATTAAAGGAAGCGTTTTACCAAAAAAAATTTTATTATTACCTTGAATCTGAAGAAATAACGTAAAAGTTTGATTTAATTTTGTTAATGTTCATATTGCGTAGAAGGACGTTTTAATTATGAAACTAAATAGCAAGTTTATGAAAAGATTTCTGAGGAACTAATTAGTTTTTTGAAGCTACTCTTGAAAGTCAGCATTAAAACAAGAAAAAGCTTTATTAGGTAAATAAATCCACGGTCTTTTTTGCCAATGGAAAAAATTCTGACACACGTTGGAAAATAATTATGAACAAACACGATACAATAGTATTTTATATCAGAATATATAAACAGTGAGCAGAGTTTAATCGGATAGAATGTGAAAAATGATAAACATTATAATTTCTCATAAATCATGGTGTAGTCGACTGAGGAATTTTCTACCTTATTATTTGTGTTTCATAAAGATTAAAGAAGCTTTCTGTAGAAAGCTGTTCTACTCTTTCATCTGTATTGTGTTTTTATAGGTCTATTTTAAAAGCTTATATTTTTCATGCAGTTAGTTTTAACAGTTTTAAAACAATACAAGAGAACGATTATTTTATAATAAGCGTTTTGTAATTAATATAAGACGTTTTCGTGCTTTTTCCCATAACTGCGAGAAATAAAAAAATTATAAAATAATTCATACTTACCAAAGTATGTCAGACGCAAGGCTTATAATCCATGCAAGCAAGGATCGCGGGAATAAAGTTCTCCCACTTGCATATCACTGACGCCCTAAATGAGCAAAGGGATCGGCCCCACTGACCCCAAGAAGGTACATCTTCTCTCAAAGTACTCGACAAGGCTAGCCGCGGGCTTGCAGGGTCACGTCTTCAAAAATTGCAGTACCCTTGTCGCGACTCCTTCGAATCGTTCTCTGTAATTTGGCCGTTTGCCGTATCCTCCTACCTCTCATACCGTCCCTTCTCTTCCCCCTTCCTTCGACCGCGACCTTCGCGAATTACAACTCTCGACATATTAGCATTGCATACATTCAACTCGCATCCATTGCAACAAATACGAGACTACGAGCAAATAAGAGTCATCGATGCTCAGTGTAAGCTATAAACCTCAGCCGATAGGCGATTAGCCGTCTGATAAAATTAAAAGCCACTACCTACAAGTGTTTAGCCTGATACGAGAACGAATTGTCAAGCGATACCAGATAATAAAGTTTTAAAGGATACTCAAGCGTTCAGTTATATATACATGCGTGTCTACTAATTACCAGCTATAATTTATTTTGCTCGTACTCTTTTATGTGCTGCTGGTATCAAGCATACACTACTTTTCAAATAACATGACTCACTAATTATACGTTGGCATGCGGTACTGACAGGTGCAGAGTCAACTTAGTTCCTTTGACTTGACCGAAAGTCACAAGGGCGACTTGATGTTTAAGGGGGCGGATATCAAATCAAAATTTCGCTCCCGGTAATAAGATTTTTAAAGCGAATTTTCTTTAGGCGCCACATGATTTATATGTTTCATAAGACCACTTTGTGAGCAGCGGTTTTCTTTAAATTTACATTCGCTACTCAGAATTTTCGTCTTTATAATTATTCAACTAGCATCTGTTCTTAGGTTCTGATCATTACATGTAATTATATCGATGTTTTCTATAATATTCTATACAACTTCTCATTTTCTTTCCTCACTCATGCATCTTCAGTCTTGTAGAATTTTCAAGATTGAAAAGCTTGGATATTGAGGGCAAAGAAATTCCTCAAACGCAAAGGTGTGCGACGCGATATAATGCCTAGGTAGAGTAAGAAGAGCCAGGAGAATAACAAGATCATTTGTCACTGGACATTTGCATACGTCGCTCGGTGTTTCATGCTGGCGTGTAAGGATGAATTGAATGAACCTTTGTTGAATATTGGATGTAAAGTAACGAGCCTGCCTATACGCTAACCAAGTCGTACTGTTTTTCTTCACGTTTGTTCTCTTCCGTTTCTTATTAACATAACTTCAGGAAAACTTTCAGCGTTCTTCACCATCCATCAACCAAGGAAAGTAAACACTTCTGCTATTTCATATTTTCAAGTGTCTTTGCGGCACTATCAGCGAAGGTAGAAGGATTGTTCTATGATAAGAATATATGAAGTGTTATTAATAATGATTATTGACTATGTTCTGTTCATACATTATTTGGGAAAAATGTGTTCTAACCCGGGTAAAAATATTTGTGCTTGGCTTTGGCTTGGGTAAAGACCAATCCAAGGCAGTTTCAAGTCATTCTGTATGTCTAGCTTGTGAGACGGAACCATACTATTTTTTATGTCTTCAGACCCTCTGAGGGTCATCACTAATCCGCTTTAAACTTTATAAAATGTTTATATTATTTATATTCGTGGTATTTATTTAGTATGTAGTAATAAGTTTATTTGTCTGCAATAATTATTATTCTTTGGATGACGAATCTAAAATGTTGTCCATTTTTTCCTATCTCCAACAGTTCACTAGATACTTCTAGAAAATGACAGTTTTAATCTTTTTACGGAAAATTTTATATTCCTGCAGTTGTTGAGACAGACAGGTTCCGAATTTCTCATTTATAAATTAGTTATTAACAAATTACAAGTTTTATAGGTTGTAAAATTTTAAATCTCAACAGATGTCAACTCTTGGTCCTAACCTAGCCACCTGATTCCTGGAAATGGCAGGCCCTGTCGGTGGGGTCCATAGTTTATGGAGGTCGCAGTATAATGGACAGTAAAATTTACAAACGAAAACTCTTGTAATTTTGACCCTGGGAAATTTTAAAGCCACAAATTGGTAATATAACTTTCTTCAAAAGCAATTCGGTATATTTATCAAGACAAGTCTTCGTGGTCTTGTCTTGGCACAGTTTACACCCATAAATGCGAGAGAAGTCCGTGTATCTCCAATGTCTAGCTGGTGAGACGGAGCTAGACATCACGGTCCTAGAGACATATTCGAGACATATCGAAGACACTCAAGCCAAAACCAAGCACACAATACAGCATCATTTACTTTAAAGTAGATGATGCTGTATTGTTTTCTATTGGCTCTATCGTAAGTCCGTTTTATGAGGGTGTTCAGCAATGTTCGTATGAAAAAGTTTCTTAAAGAACAGTTAGTTATGAGATTACTGAACAAGATTTTATAAAAGTGTTGATGTAGAAAGTTGCTGTGGGCTTAGGAATAATGTTGTTGAAAAATTTTACTCCAATTGTTATAACCCTGTTGCGTTTTGCTGCACCAGTATTTTATTCACGATTTTGCAAAAAAGGTTGTTATAACATATATTGATTTATCTACATGCTGGTTATTGCATTTATGTGATTTTCCTATGAAAGTCTGTTCTTTGATATTGTAAAAGAAGATTGCTATACTATGTGTTCTAAAGTATTATTTTCTGTTGGATTCTTTATAAAGCTGTTTTATAAGACTGTTATGCAATGGTCGTATAAAAAGTTTTCGAAGAATAGTAAGCTAAAGGGTTTCCGAACAAGACTTTATAAGAGTGTTGATATAGAAATTTGCTGTGGTTTTCCTATAAATTTTCGTTTTTGAAGGTTGTTAAAAAATATTGCTATCCGGCAACATTTTGCATGGTTAAGGTTGGCGAGTGGTGTTTATTCTATTAGCTTGCTGTACACATTTATTGCGAAAGTAGAAGAATTGTTTTATAACAATAGCATATGAGGTGTTGTAAACAATGATTACTTATCATGTCCTGTATATACATTTTTTTGAAGAAGGTCCTTTTTCAATGTTGTACACGACGATCTACAATAGATGTTTTCAAAAGTTTCTTTTTGTAAAAAATCTCTTGTGCAAAGTAAGTTCTTAATGTTGTTATTGTTGAACAAGTGTCTTATTCATAGTTGCTTGTTGGTTTTACATCTGTTCTGTTTCTTGTGTAATATAATCGATGATTCTATAAGTATGTTGCTGATGTGCAAAGCTACTTATTGGTCTGCTCAATAAGCTATACAACAGAATCATTAAGAAACGAAAATGTGAAAAAACCTGCCAAGCATTGATGTTCTATAATGTTGCATTTTTCGGCATTGAAGATGATTGTGAAGTTATCAAAACATCGTATTCATGCACTAGAGTATGCATTCTATGTACCAGCGCAGCGCACCATCTATGGGCCGTGTAAGTGGATAATTGACCGGTGTTCGTAGCGATATCAAAGCGTCGCTGCACACCTCTGGTTACGCGTGTCCATTCATAATGGAACTCCTTTCTGTTCCGCATTGGCGGCAAAAGCAGGTAACTGGTTGCTCTAGTAGCCATGCTAGAAAGACCGATTCTTATCTCCTCAGACATATGTAAGCCGACAATTCTACCTTACCAATAGATTCAAAATGCACGATATCTCAATAAGGGATCGAGACTCCAGAGAGGAAATCGCTTTTCAATTCCGCCAACTATTGCGATGACCATTACGAGCCATAAAATGATCGCCTTTGCATTCAACCTATCATTTCAATTCAGTATAATGGCCACGCAAACTGCTCGCTTCAGAATTTTCATCATTGTTTTATTTTATTCCACACTTATCCTTGCCCGCTTTTACCGGGGTTTCTTTCTGAAATAAAAATCACGTGCGAACTCCCTCCAACGAGTGAGATTTAAGCTGCGTCGGCAAAATGTTTTTAATTATAATAAGCGGACGAAACTCACGGTGCGAAATTAAAGTTGAGCGAGTTTTAGCAGAGAGAATTTTTCTGCTGTAAAAGCATACGCGGGCTAAGGAAATTATTAACGAGTGATTAACTGTGGAAACCCCATTTAGAATGAGTGTGGTTGCAGGTCAGAGAAAATCTTTAAATTATAGGGAAAAGTCAGGGAATTTTCATAAGAAAAACTCTAAATAAACTTTGAGAATAGTAGATCTATTATTCGATTTAAATTTTTTCATTCCATTCACAAAAGATTCCATATTAAGGGCCGATTCCGCCATGTCTGATTAAATCCATGATTAACTAATCATGATTATTTTTTAATCAACGATTTAATCGTGATTAACTTGCGAAACGTTCCGCTATGAATTTTTAACCTATGATTAACTAACCGTATACCCTGTTAGAAATAAAGTCTAGTTTCTGCGTATTTCTGTTGTAACGGCGATTTTGATTGGCTGAGTCACGAAACTTGTGTTCGCGCGCCATCTCTGGGACGCCAAACCAAATAAATAGTACTCTGACGTCACAAATTACACGTTGTTTACTTGCTTTGCTGAAGCGTCTCAAAAATAACATTAATCAAATTAATTAAGTGAAGCGGTGTTTTCTAAAGCGAAAAGAAAAGGAAAAATAATATTTTGAGAACATATTTGATTTTGAGCCATATATACTATCGCACTGCACTTAAACTAAAATTTTAGGTTACGTTGAGCCCGGTTAATCGCTGTTTAAGTCGCTAACCGGCCAAAAATGCCCGATTAAGTTAAACAGCGATTAGACTACTTTAATCATGGTTTAAAAGATGGTGGAACGCAATGTACTGATTAAATAAAGTTAATAAAGGATTAAAATTTAATCACGGTTGGTGGAATCGGCCCTAAGAATCTTACAAGTTTCGAGTTGCAGTCATTAAATATTATTGACCAGAGAAAATAAAAAATTAAAGTTGGTCAGGAAAGCATCAGGGAAGAGAAGAAATTTTGAAATTATATAAAGATTTGCAGTCACCCTGATGCCAAAAAATATATTAGATTTTTTCATTACAGTCATTGTATTGTGATGAAAAAAGGTGTCGAAAAGTGGCAATGACACAATGATATAGTACGGTTCGAACCCTAATAGATAACGAGGGAAACGATTGGTCGTTGGGAGCCACATATATTTATTGGAAGTGGAGGTTAGTGCGAAGGGGTGTGAAAGAGCCGGGCAGTGGTGGTTGTCGAGGGTGGATGGTTGCAGAGGGATGGAATGCTTGCGAGTGACATTTCCACAGGAGGGAGAATATACGTTCCAACCCCTTTGTCCCCCCATTCATCCGGCGGATATATGTCGCATTAATTATATCTCTAACCTGCCTCCATTTCTCCCTCTGTGTCCTCATCCCTTTCTCTCAATTCTGCTCGGGCCGGACCATCTCTCGTGTCAGTAACCACAGAGGTCCATTGTACTTCGTAGGCAGCTCAGTACAAGCAATTTCAACCGCCATGGGATCTGTTAAGCTTATTAGCTTGTGTACTCTATCACTGCTGTGTAACCTGATTTTACTAAGAATGAACTGCTTTATTTTTCTCATTTAAGTGCTTGTATTACTTTGTTAAAATAACAACAATTATAAGCATATATCAATATGTTCACCATAGTTATTCTTAACTGGGTTAAACTGATAATTGTGCAGTATAAGATGGCTTAGCAACCTTAATCAGCCAACTTGTGGATAACATTGTTGAACAACTTTAATGATGTTAACCACGTATAGTCCATTTTAAAATTGAGCGATGTTTGAAATTTTTGATAAAAACAAGAAAAATATACAAATTATTAATTGTAATTAATTTTGCAATAGATTCTTAAGCTTACTTAGAAAAAATAAAGATCCGATTATAATTGTTTATTTAACAATAATTACTAAGATTTTTATGTTTTTGCAATCGTTTAGTTACTTGCCATTCCCATACAATTTGGATGATCAAGGACTGAGATTCTTCCTTCAAGGATTCTTCACAATTCTGCTTTCAGAATTATTTATGCAACAATTGGCTTCAAATATAATAACTGTATGATTTCTAAAAAATTAGGAACAAAAAAAGACAACCCGTTAGAGCTGTGCAGAATCTTTCAAAGAATAAAATCAGCTATTAATCATTAGGGATCTTACATATATTACGTAACGTGTTTTTCTTTTATTTATATCGTTGTGTCCTTTTTCACTTGATGGCAATTTTATTCTCATCTTCATTTAATGAAAAGAAAACCGCGTTACGTAATATATGTAGGACCCCCTAGGATTGAATGTACGTGAATAATGTAAGGTCAGAAAACCATATTTAGATTGATAAATTGTCTCCACCGAGTTTTTAAATATAACAAGTTACTAATACTTTGATTTATGACATTATACATTTATAATTGCGATTTATTGAGCAAGACGATTCTGTGATGGATGTTTTATAAAACTGTTGTAGTAACAAGTAGGCTGTACACGGTTGACGTGTGAGGCTGTTAACCAAGCTCTTGATAAAGCTGTTGACCAACGTTCTGATTCAAGATATTGATGAGAAGATGATATGTAATAGATGTTTAACAACTTGTTTGTTTTATTTGGTTCATGATATTGTTCTATATAGTGCTTCTAATATTCTCTTGATACCGAAACAAAAATATCTACGATGCAAAAAATTGCGCGAACTAAAAAGTTATAAGTACAGCCAACATAGTTTGCGAAATCAGAGTTTGTCAAGTAATTCTAAAAGATATCTAAATTGGTTAATTTATTAAATTAAAACAAATTAGAGAAGCTTTTAGAATATATTAAAAAGGAAAAAAGGAAATCTTGACGAGATTATTATTTAGAAAAAAGATAAAATCTCGGCAAGATAACTTTTTTCCTTTTTAATACATTCTCAAAGTTTGTATAATTTGTTCAATTTT
>CAKNWT010217749.1:1314-11819 GCA_932066315.1 Andricus coriarius
TCAAATCTTATAAATTTAGGGAAGCTATTCTCTGATGTTGCCGAAAACTTGTACTTAATTTAAGTATATATAGAATCTTAAAAATTAAAATAAACTTATAATTATATAGATTTGTATTTCTTGTGTAGCATTGGGAAAGGCTAAATCGAACTCCGAATGGTAATTTTTTAAATGTTTTTTTGTTCCCGTTGTGTTGCCATCTTTAATTTTAATAATTTTTTCCCTGCCGTCCTTCAAGAAGCACATTTTACACTTAGCGAACTTTTCTTTTTTCTCTGTGTACGCGTATTCAAAAATCTTGTCCATAATTTCGATTTTTATTCTTTTGCGATCACTAGATAACACAGCTTCACTCTTCGGTAAATCAACACTAGTAATAATAATGAAAAATATAAACTTTTATGAAGAATTATTTGAAAAAAAATACTTTTTTCATAAAGAGTGCAATTTTTTAGAAGTATTTTATGTGAACGTATTCAGTACCTGGTTGATGTCTTTTTGTTCGACGGGTTATTTTCGCACGGGTTATTCTCGCAACTCTGTTCTACTTATTGAAAGGTCAAGGTAAAAATATTTCCACGATGGCCTTCACCGACATTGCTGCAACATTACTTCCTTATGGAAAAACAGTGCACAAAACTCTTGTTTTGCCAGTGCCTCTATTTTCGGACTCGACTTCCAACATTTCAGCTCAATCAAAAGAAGGAAAAAGATTGAAAGAAGTAGACGTATTCATTTGGGACGAAGCACCGATGGCATCACGTTTTGCACTCGAAGTCATGGACAGAACATTGCGTGATTTCATGTCTAATGATTTGCCATTTGGCGGAAAGATTGTTGTTTTGGGTGGTGACTTCAGGCAATTGCTGCCCGTAAATGGACGAGCAACTCGCAGTGAAACGGTCAACTCATCAATCAAATTCAGTGCTTTGTGGAACTGTTTCAAAATGCACTATTTATCGGAGAACATGCGAGCTTTACCAGAAGAAAAAGAGTTTTCTCAATTTCTTCTTGGTATCGGCAATGGTACTTTGAATGACAGTTCGGAAAATATTCAGATTCCCGATAGATGTATTGCGGATATTAATTCTGATTTAGTTGCAGATACATATGGTGATATGATCAAAAACAAACACAACAGAATTGCGTCAAAACACGCTATACTTTCCCCAAGAGATATAGATGTTGATGAGATTAATCGCAATGTCATTAATTTACTTGATGAAGAAACAGAACAAATTTACACCAGTATAGATAGTACGGAAACAACAGGCGACGAAGGAGACATCAATCATGAAGCCATACTGACGGAATATTTGAACACTTTAAGTCCTCCGAGCTTGCCACCTCATGAATTGCTATTAAGGAAATACGCAGTGATAATGCTGATAAGAAATTTAAGCATAAGTGAAGGGCTTTGTAATGGGACTAGATTGCTCGTATTAGAATTTTCTCCCAGCGTTTCGCGATGTAAAATTTTTACAGGCAGTAGAGCGGGCGAAATCGCTTATCTTAGTCGGATAACACTGTACTGTGAAAATACTTATCCGTTTTCATTCAAAAGGAGACAATTTCCAATCAAAGTAGCATTTGCAATGAAAATCAACAAATCACAAGGTTAAACTTTCGATCGAATGGGAATTGATCTGAGAAAAGATGTTTTCAATCACGGACAGATCTTCATTTTCTCTTAGATTACATAATTGGCAAATTTGTTGTGGATCGATTACAGTTGCTCCAGCTTTAGAGGTCAACTTAATGATGAACCTGGAGGAAGTTCTTAATTGAGCGATAATGCGCTTAAAAAGGAAAGGAGCTTTGAATAGGAGATATTGCTGGGGAAGCGCATCATTGTGTAAAATTTTACTGTATATATAACTAAAGTTACTGTTTTCCAATCTTAATAGATCACGCGAATGGAAAAACTCACGGTATCTATCAGCTATAATATCGATTTGAGTTATGAGATTGGGACCATTGAGATCGATGAGATTGTGGCTTATACTTGCGCTCTTCAAACATCTCATAAGTTGACCTAGCCAGTTATATTTAGCATATTTGCTGTTTGCGGTTGCGGCTAGTTTTAGCATGCAGAGTTTAGGATAGCGCGAGTCTTCCATATCGGAAATCTTTGCTAACCAATTCAGCGCCATTTTTAATATTTGGTATGACACACAGGGTAGACCTAGTTCCAATCTGACAACGAAGTCAGGCGTATGTCTGGGTAGGCGCAGAAGATTCTTGAAAAAACGGACTTGAGCTTTCTCGAAGACATCTAGATAATTTAATCCTATAATGTGGGCCGCATACAATAAGGAACTCTTTATAATAGAGTTATGAATTTTGATAATGGAAGACCATGAGGAGCACTTAGTTCTAGTTAGAATATTGAACGTCGAGGCTGATGCTGAGTTGGCCCTGCTAATTGCTGCATGTGCAGCTAAGTTGAAAGCACCTGTTCTAGAAAAAATCGTACCCAAGTATTCAAAACAAGGAACAAACTCCAAAGAACTACCATCATATTTCAAACCTAGGAGTTTTGCGCTGATCCGACCTTTCTTGAATATGGTGTATTTAGTTTTGTTGTTATTAACATTGAGTTTGTTTATATTACAATACTCCTGGAGAGCATTGAGTTTTCTAATTGCGTCTATTTTAGATTCTGCAAAAATAATTAAATCATCCGCGTAAATCAGCACAATAATGTCCGTGTCGCCCATGATTCTGACACCCACAAGACCTTTTTGTCTAAAGAAAAACTCGATATCCGAGGTTAAGAGGTTAAACATGATTGGGCTCAAAATCTCTCCCTGTAAAACTTCCTCAGTGGCCGGCAATTCCTCCGAGAACTCGTTCTCCACTTTAATGCAAGTTGAAGCTCTTTCATACAGACTTTTTAGAATTCTAATTATTTTTGAGCTGACCCCAATATCAAATAGTTTTGACCAGATGTGAGGGTGATTAACCGAAGGAAAAGCTCTTGAAAAATCCACCACAATGGCGTAGATATGTCTATTCTTTTTTTGTAAGTAAATTTGCGAAACAAATCATCCTCAACAAATGTCCAATCTACTCGCCGATTAGAAATCATTACTTACGTAACATTGGTATGATAACCGAGAACAATCTTCACTTCTTATTGTCAAATATAAACCCTGAAATGCTTCGCTCGATTAAAAACTTTATAAGTACATGTTTAAAAATTAGAGCTTTCTCTCTATTCGAATAGTACACTGCCCGAAATCAACCAGTATGACCTAACAACCTGTTGTACATACTTAATTATAACTTTTATTTTATTTTGATATTTATCTTAATTTTATTGATTTTTGTAATAGTGGCCTTCCCTTGCCACAGAATCTTGTATTCTTAGAGGCAATAAATATATATACATACGTACATACATACAATCATGGACAGATGTACGTAGCTTTTTCAAGAGTTAGATCTTGGGATTCATCGAGAGTTTATTTGAGTAGAGACGCCATACAAAATGACAAGAAAATAAAAAATTACGGTTTTCAAGAGATTTTTGCCTAATTAGAAAACTCCGTGTCTCAATATATTCGAAAAGTTTAATATAATACATGAATATAATGAAATGTCCACCATAGACGAAAATTTAATTTATATTCGAGCTGGAAATAATTAGATTCGATATTTTCAATAAGTATTTAACCTTAGAAATGGAGCTTCATTTAAATGATATATGCTTCTAATTATATTAATTTTGTATTTATGTATTTTCAACAGGTGGCATATTGCTTCTAATTTAGCTACATTTTATGAGTAATTCAATAAAAAAATGCAGTGAAAAATATTTTAATAAATGCCTTGAACCCAAGTTCAGTTCCTTCCGGGTGGTTTACAGAGACGGACCGATTCGGATAGTCCGCTGATTACGTGCGAACATTTCATAGATGTTAAGAATTTTATCATTGAGTTAAAATAAATGAAATGATCTAGAAATATCTCGTGTTTTACTTATTTAATTATCTTACATGTCAGAAGTGGGATTAGTGACCTTTAAGTGCATTCTACTGTGTGTGGAAATACAATAAGCGTTAGCGCAGTGCAGGGCACGCGCCCCTTTGTGAACAAATGAGTGTAGGAAATGCACCTGACTACGAGGATCTAGTGAAAAGAAAATTCAATGGAGAGATCAACTGATCGATCACGATCCAGGGATTATGGAAGGAGAACGCCTCAAAGATCGATTTCCAGGTATACGCCGCCAAGGGATCGATCAATAAGGAGAAGAAGATCACGAAGCAGGCGTCATTCCAGAGAAGAAAAACGTTTGACTAACGAATATCAACCCAAAAGGAGGAAAAGAGACAGCCGTCGTTCGGAAAGCCGATCAAGGAGTCCGAGGTGTAGAAAAGAAACGTCGAGGGTTGAAGACACGAGATCGAACCGCATAAGAAGAAGAACCGACGAGAATACTACGAGGGTTGAAAGAAGTCAATATCAGAAAAGAAGAAATTCGAGGAGTCGCAGCCCTCTTAGACATACATCTAGTCGGTCAAGAAATCCAAGTCCGTATGGGGAATACCAACTAGAAGACCGAAGACAGGATGAGACAAAGTGGGAAAATAGTGACACATCGATGTTGACAGCTGAACAAATTGAAATCAGAAGATTGCAAGCGGAGATAGCAATACTGAAAGAAAAGAAAAATGTATGTGCTTGAAGTTCTGAACGTTCAAATGAACGAAATTTTTTACTGATGACTTTGTAAACCAGAAAAAGTGCTAAAATGTTTGTTCATTTATATTGGAAATAATTTATTACTGAAACAGAATTATAATGCATCTTTTAAATTGCAGTTGGAACCATATTTATTGGTAAAATAGAAATGGGGGCAAATATTTCGTTCATTTGAACGTTCGGAACTTCAGGTACATGAAAAATGTGTCAAAGAAACCCAAGATTGGGGAAGAAAAATTCATCCCGAAATATGATCCCGCGAACAGAGACACGAGCTTAGAAACCTGGATAAAAAGAGTAGAAAACATAGCTCAAATCTGTCGTTGGGATGACGTCGGAATCATGATTGCTGCTACCACTCGTCTAGAAGGAAATGCGGCCAAACGCATTCAACTGCTGGAAATAAGTGACTGGAAAACAGCAAAAGAAGTGTTATTGAGAAAGTTTGGAAGAATCGAAGTATTCGATTCGCTTATGAAGAGAGCCATGGAGTACATCGCCAAGCCGGGTCAATCATTTGGTGATTATTTTTTTGAAAAATCATTACTGCTAGACAGAACAGGAGCAAGATTGAGCGAAAAAGACTATATGGACATGATCATCGGTGGAATACCGAATGAAAATATAGCCCGATCAATCAGAGCAGCAAGACTTAAAGAGTGTAAGAGAGTTTACTGCACACATGTATACAATGGGGACCATGCCCAGTCATGGCAAAGGAAGCTTTCATGAAAAAAAGAGATGACAACAAAAATGAAAAAGAAGAAACGCACCTGCCTCAAGATCAGAACAAACATTCAACCGAGAGAGGCAACAAGAAAAGAAGAGAAAAATCTTGTTTCAACTGCAATGAACCGGGCCACATGATGAACGCATGCCCCAAGCCTAAAAAAAATGTGACAAGTGTAAGTGGTATGGGCATGATAGTAAAGATTGCATTAAACAAAAAGGTATAAACGCAGCAGAATAGGATAGTGTAAATACCGACATAATGACAAAAGAATCCAATAGTGGGGAGAATTCAGTGGAAAATGCACAGAAAAACAGCGCATTAGTGAATGCCTACATCAATAACAAAAAAGTGAAGTGCCTTTTAGATAGAGGAAGTTCACACACATTGATATGAGCATCCAAAGCTGACTTCTGTAAACTGAATAAAATAAAAAAGCATCTACCGGTGACCCTGAAAAATTGGATGGGGAACGCACTACAAGTGAGTGAGTATGCAAAAGTTAAAATACAGGTGATGGGAGCATCTGCCAAGGTACGAGCAACAATAATGCTAGATAGTAGCATGAAGTATGATCTGATTGTGGCACGAGATGTTATGAACCAACCTCATGTCATGACGACTATTAAGAACGGAAAAATGACAGTGAATAACCTGCTAAAAGTCGACGTGAATGCGGCGAGCATCATAGATGAGGAAGCTCCAGACACAACATTACTGTTGGTTCACCTAGATGACAACGCCCGACAGGAATGTATGCAGATCGTGAAGGAATTTTTGGATTGTGTTGCATTCTCAATGCGTGATCTGGGTACGTGTGATTTGGTTTCACTACAAATAAAATTCATGTCGGATGAACCCGTAGTATATAGACCATATAAACTGCCAGAGAACAAGAGAAAAATACTCAGAGATTTGATTAGAGAACTATTAGAAAACGGGATTATACGAGAGTCGAATTCACCATATGCAAATCCAGTAATATTAGTTAAAAAGAAAACAGGCGATTATCGTCTGTGTGTTGATTACAGACGATTAAATGCTATCATAATCAACAATAAATTCCCATTACCACTTATTGATGACCAAGTCGACCAACTGGGAAGGGGATACAAATATTATACTACCCTAGATTTAAAATCAGGATTTTGTCAATTACTGATGGCCGAGAATTCAGTCGAGAAAACGACAATCGTGACGCCTGATGGACATTGGGAATTTCTGCGCGTTCCTATGGGTTTAGCGAATTCACCAGCTGTTTTCCAACGTGCAGTTTTCAAAGCACTGGATGAATTATTGAACACTTGCTTTTTCTTATATGGATGACATCGTTATCCCATCAAAAACTATTGAAGAAGGGTTAGACCGATTAAGACAAGTTTTTGAGAAATTAAGAAGTAGTGGGCTAATGGTTCGACTGAGCAAGTGTGAATTCCTTCGTACTGAAATAGACTATTTGGGACGAGAGATCAGTGAACGTGGAGTAAGACCAGGAACGAAGAAAATAGAGGCCGTAGAAAAAATTGCAAGGCCAAAAGACGTCAAGCAAATTCGGCAATTCATAGGTCTCGCTGGATATTTAAGAAAATTTGTGAAAAACTATTTAACGATGGTTGAGCCCTTGACCAGGCTCACCCGCAAAGACACCCCGTGGTGTTGGGGCGAGGAACAATAGCAGGCGTTCGAGACCGTGAAAAGAGAGTTGACAACTCGACTGATCTTAGCCATATATGACCAAATGTTAAAAACCGAATTACACACGGATGCCAGTTCTCTAGGGGTAGCTGGAATTATCATTCAACGAGACGATAACAATCAAGAAAGGGTCGTTGCGTATTTCAGTAAACACACGACAAAAGAACAAAGGTACTATTATTCCTACGAGTTGGAGACTATGGCAGTTGTATTGTCGATGAGACATTTTCGTAATTATCTACTCCCGCAAAAATTTAAAGTTCTCACAGATTGCAACGCATTGAAGACCACGTTATCAAAAAAGGATTTGATACCAAGAATAGGTCGATGGAGGATGGAAGTCCAAGAATATGATTTTGAAATTGAATATCGACCAGGACCTAAAATGCAGCATGTTGATGCTTTGAGTAGGAATCCGATAGTAGATGTAGAAATTAATGCTATTGATTTGACTAAGGGAGATTGGATAAGGGCTGCTCAGCTGCAAGACGATCAACAGAGAACTATTATCGAAATATTCGAGAGAGATTAAGTAAGCAGAGACAAAAGACAGTATTTTGATAATTACGTTCTCGAAAAAAATAAACTTTACAGAAAATTGAAGAATAAAGATGACAAAGTGATCAAACTATGGGTTGTTGCGGGAGCAGTCAGGATGCAAATATGCAGATTATGTCATGACAGCAGTGGGCATCTAGGAATAGAGAAAACACTGGATCGGATATCAGAAAATTATTGGTTTGCTGGCATGAGACAATTTGTGACAAAGTATGTTGGCGCATGCCTGGAATGCGCCTATAGAAAAGAGAAGATCACGAAAAAGCAAGGAAAACTGAACCCGATACCAAAAGAACCGATCCCTTTCCACACTATTCATGTAGACCACATGGGGCTTTTTGAGACAAGTAACAGGGATGTACAAAACGGGCGGTGAAAGCTATTATGAATCTGATGTATTTGTTTGGAGCACCAACCAGAATCATCAGCGATTCACAGCAAGGAGATTCAAGATTTTCTGTCAATCTTACAACATCAAACATACTCTAAATGCAGTAGCTACTCCAAGAGCCAATGGACAAGTGGAGAGATATAACAGGACCATATTAAATGCATTGTCTCCAACAGCAGCATGTGTTAATTCACAGGATTGGGACTTGCTGGTAAAAGGTGTCCAGAGTAATATATATACCATCAGGAATAAACCTATGAATGTATCCCCGTTGGAGGCATTGATAGGATACAAAGGTAAACCGATAGCGGAAGCAGTATTGCTGGCAGAAGTTCAAACTGATTTTGAGAGGATTGACTTGAACGAATTAAGGCAAAAGATGTCACAGTACATTACAAAAGACCAGAGAAATCAGTTAAAGCGCTACGACAAATATAGAAAAGAGGCAGAGCGATTCCGACCAGGACAATTGGTGATGTTGAAAATTACCAGTGAAGCAGCCACCGGAAGCAGCAAGAAGTTGCTGTCGAAGTTCAAAGGTCTTTTTATACAAGAAGAAACCCCTAGGGTTGAGTATCATGGGAATCAGTTATAGATGCGAGAAACCTTTTAGGGTTGAGCATTGATCAATGAGTCGCAGATACAAGAAACTCCCTGAGTTGAATGTCATATGATTGGATGAAAAGATACAAGAAATCCTCTGGATTGAGTATCGCATGAGAAAGTCACAGATACGTAAGACGCTGCAGAGCCGAGCATCTTGACTTGCATGAGAATATATTAAGGCATCAAAACAAATTAACAACGCTTGAAAATTTATTTTGAATATTTCAGAAAAACATTAGAAGGAATGCAATGGGACCAAGATTGCAGAGAGGAATGCAGCAGCGCGAACCAAACGCATGATCTAGCCTTACTTTAAATTGATAGAAACATTGCATTTAGAATAACCGGAGATAGAACTGATTTGAAAACGTAATTAATTTATTGATTGTTCTCGGATTTATCAATCTGGGGACAGATTTATTGTTTCAGGTTGGCCGAATGTAAGAAAATACCGCAGAGAGGGACGTGCAGCGCCAAGAGCCAGCCTAGTCTTTAGATACCTGAATAGAGTGGGTCCTAATCAGAACAGCACATGGCCCCTTTGTCCCCGGGTGGTCACTTGTCGCCTTCCGAAAAGTGTTGACTTCAAAGGGAATTAATGCAGAATGGAACATTTCATAGATGTTAAGAATTTGATCATTGAGTTAAAATAAATGAAATGATCTAGAAATATCTCGTGTCTCAATTATTTAATTATCTTACAAGACAAAGCAAAGTTTTCATTTTTATCAATTTAAGATTAGAAATTTGCAAAAATTACAAAATAATACAAAAACATTTTTAAATACAATGACAAATCAGCCAAATCAAATTTTGTATTTAAGATGGTAATTTTTCGAGCTGAAAAAGGGAAGGCGGAAACTCTATCGCACCCTATCCCTTTGCCAGCTTTATGGTAAGTTAATTTAGGCTAGGAGTTGAGTTTTCAATTAAAAACATTAACTTTCAACCAAGAGGTTGAATTTTCAAACAAAAATGATTCGAATTTTTAAATAAAAAAGAGTGGAATTCAACGGAAAAAGACGAATATTCAACAAAAATTCAAAATCAATTTTGAATTATGTTAATCATAAAAATTTTACTATGAAAAACCGTTTTTTCAAATATTATGCATCACCATAACTTCCTTACTGTTCAATAAAATGTATCAATATTATAAGTCAATCGATTCGTCTCCAATCAACACATCCTTTCTATTCTCACATGAACTTTAAATTATGAAAATGAGAAAATTTTTACTCTAAAAATCGATTTTTAATACAATATAAATGGCCATAACTTCCTTACTCATTATTAAAATGTAATGTATGATCAACTTTGGATTATGTAAATGAGAAAAGTTTTACTATAAAAAACCGATTTTTTAAATTTTATCAAGTGCTAAAAAATGCAATAAATATTTTTAGAAATCTTTCGGTCAGTTTCAAGATATTAATGGTGAAAATAAGCCCTCCAACTTTCATCAATTTATCTGCAACCGTTTTCAAGTTATCGTGTTCATAAAAAAGTGTGACACCCATACACACCTTCGGAACCCTGTTGAAACCATCTTTTAGAAACTTATAGAATCTCATAAAATTTAACAAAGTTTTATCAGAAAAAAATTAATCCAATAAAATTTGTACCAGGTTCTATCGGAAACTTTCAACGTTAAACTTTTTTGTAGGTTTTAAAGAGAATTTTCTGATAAAAATTTTTTTGTTATGAATTGACACACAAATTATTTGAGAATGTACCAGAGAAATCCATTAAAACATTTTATATGGTGTAATGTTTGTATGTTTTTATAAGTATTTACTGCTTTGAATCTTACTT
>CAKNWT010217764.1:592-11810 GCA_932066315.1 Andricus coriarius
TCGATTTTTGTGCAGATTTTCATGAAAATCTCAGCAAACAAAAATTCTAAAAATATGAGACAACATGCATGTTGCAGGTGAAGGTTTTTCCAATACTGATACCGAGTTTCAAAATTCTCAGTTGATTAGCGATTATTTCCGGGCAAGTGAAACGTGAAAAAGCATAATAATCATATAGTCATTTCAGAATACTCAACTTTGAATGGCTGTAAGTCACTGAAAAAAAATTATGAAAAATCTGCCAAAAAAATATACGTTTCGCTGATCCTTTCTGTGCCCAGCGGTGATATGTGTAGTCAGAAATAATTATTCGTTGATAAGTTATTGACAAAAGAGTGGGGAGGTGTTTCCTCCGGAACTAACGAACGTACAGAGATGATTCTTGAAGCTAATTACACATTTTTGGCTTCTGACAATGTTGTGCGTATTATCAATGAGGAAGAAGTTGCACTTCAATGTTCAAAAAATTGTTTTCTTTTTGCAAAAATACAAAAGACTTTATGATAATCGAGACAACCGTATCCCTTTTGTTTGCATCAGGTCTTAGAGGCTGTGTAACTGTGCGAGGGTGAGAAAAGGGCATGTTACACGTGTAGCAGTAGCCCCTGAAAGGTCCCACACTGAGTGTGCGGTAGCCTCTATTATCGTTAAGCCTTTTGTATTTTTCCAAGAAGAAAATAATTTTTTAAACATTGAAGTGCAACTTTTTGCTCATTGATAATACGCACAACATTATGAGAAGCCATAAATGTGTAATTTGCTTTAAGAATCATCTCAATACGATCCTTAGTTTTAGAGTAAACACCTCCACACTCTTTTGTCAATAACTTATTAACGAATAATTATTTCTCACCCTAAATATTACCACTGGGCACATAAAGGATCAACGAAATCCATATATTTTTGGCAGATTTTTCATAATTTTTTTAAGTGACTTACAGCCATTCAAAGTTGAGTATTCTGAAATGACTATATGATTATTATGCTTTTTCACGTTTCACTTGCCCGGAAATAATCGCTAATCAACTGAAAATTTTGAAACTCGGTATCAGTATTGGCAAAACCTTCACCTGCAACATGCATGTTGTCTCATATTTTTAGAATTTTTGTTTGCTGAGATTTTCATGAAAATCTGCACGAAAATCGAGCTGCCTAAACTTTTTGAACGGATAGTAGTAAGCCCAATCGCGGTGAGCAGACATCCCCTGATTAAAAGGCTGAAAGGCGCTTGCATCAACGAAAGTTCACTCATGAACTGAGGATCCACTATCACACACTGAAGAAGTCAAAGCTACTGACAAACAACCAGCACATTTTTCGAAAAATACGGGTTTTATCTGGCACAGGGAGGAGAATACCGAAGAGGGTGTGTCAGGGTGAATCAACAGTTTCTCGCTGACTCATCGCGCCTCTTGAGCGATCTCCCTGTTCCTGTCAAAAATTCGTCCACGCCCTTGGAGGTTGAGGCTTTTTGAAGAGAGATTTACGAGGATCGACACCCACTAAATGAGAACACTGTGAATATCATGCACTTCAAAGAGCTTTCCGACAACCTCATAACGCTTAAGGAGGAATGTCCACCAATCACTGCCGCAGAGGTGAAGAAAGTACTGAGGGACTGGTGAGCGCATGTCAAATCACCTGAAGAATTTCCTTTATTGTGAGTAATTTTGATAAAAATTCTAGTATCTATTCTCTTAAGTATTGAAAGAAAAGTCCTAAAATAATTACTGAAAAATTTAAAAAACTTAGGAGATATCCAAAATGGAAAATTTTGTTCCTTTTTTTTAACTTTCATAACCTTGGTGACTTTGATGATATTAGAATGTATTAAGGTATTTTTTTTAATTATTCGTTATAGAACGCAGTTTTGAAAAAAATATTTTTTGAACAACAAAATTTCAAAAACTTCTTGAATTTTTCAAAAACTATTTTTGAAAATTAATTTCTGAAAATCCACTCTTTATTTTCTTCATTTTTTTTTATAGATAGCTTAGTGTCCTCTACAAGCCCTACAAATATCAAAATAGGATCTCCCTTAGTTTCCGGGAAATAATTAAGAATGTACGCCGTGGTATGGTGTGCCCAGCACCCGAGAGTCTGAACTCTAAAGTTCGTGCATACGATTATAATATTCTTCTATTGTTCGTCTATTCTTTACATGGTTTTTTACATCGTGTGGATCGTTTCGGCGTACCTTTTTAAATTATTTCTCGAAAACTAAGGGTTTGAATATTAGTTTTTGAATAATCCAAGAATGTTTTGGAATTTTTTTGTTCTAAAAATATTTCTTCAAAACTGCGTCCTGTTACGAATAATAGAAAAAATAGACCTTAGTATCATTAAAATCATCAAAGTTATAAAAGTTTAAGAAAGAGGTATCGGGTGTGTTCGCTCTGCGTTCGGTGTAAGACTGTAAGTCGCGTCTTTGCCCTGAGTTTCGATTTGATTATCCTGATCACGAAGTGATCCTGATAGTAACTCTGAACATCTGAGGGTATTTAAATAGACTATAAAATTATGATATGCCTGACTATGAAGAAAAATTATGGATGATACTTGGTACTATCTAGATTCTAGAAGATCAAACTCACCATCGAAATTTTGACACTCCAAGTTGAACTATCCATTTTTCTGCGATTATAATATCGTCGTGGGTGTGGTGAGCCCATTTACTACAAATCCACCTAAAAAACACTACCCGAATCTGGTAGTGTCACGCTTACCCCTAGAGGCTCGCCGAAAGGGAAATAGCTTAATGATATACATAATATGACAGTGATCAATATGGAAATAGTAAGACGCCATACGAAATCCGCACTCTGGGTATGGCTTTTTTGCTATTTAGTTCTAGGCGAGGCACGCCCGTGCAAAAATATTGATGTGCTCGTGCAGAAATTGCTCTACAGTAAAACCTCGTTTATCCGGCCTTCGATCAACTGAGGCAACGGACTTATTCGAGCACTCCGCAATAATTGAGGTGTATGTTCGGATAATACGGCTAAGAAATTTCTTAGCCAAGTTAGTAACAATGCTTTGAAAACAAAACATTAATCTACGTTCCTTAGTTGTTAACTTTTATATGCTTATGTTGTCAAATTTCATTTTACCATTTCAAATATATCAAAAATAATTAATGTTTTCGAATTTTGTACTTCTTCCGGATAATAATAATAATCCGAGTTTTCGCTTATCCGAGGTAGCTCCTCCCTGCATTACCTCGGATAAACGAGGTTTTACTGTACTTAGCCCCATTTAAAAAGGAACGCTGACAAGACACTGACCGGTAATTCTATTTTGAATAAAAGAGGTTAAATTATAATCGGGCATTAATGGGGCTTTAAAATAGAGGCGCCTTTAATTATGTAAAAATATACTATTGCTGAGTCAGCTAAAACATGATTGGATGGCCTCTAGACACGAGCGATATTAAAATGTTCGTTTATGGTGGTTTGGCGGGGGTTGCCATAATTCTAACCTAACCTAGTAATTTTTCCTCAATTTTTGCTCTAATTTCAAGTTTATTGACACTAAACTAATATCCCGATTTAACAAATATTTTGATTAAAAAATTGATTATATAAATTAAGAAACAGCATTACAAAACTTACTTAAAAGAAAGTTTCAAGAAAAGTTAAAATTCCATTATATATCCATATTATTTATTCAATTACTGCGCTTGACAACCTATATCAGGAGCGATGGTTATATATAGAATGTTTCTGATTGGTTGTCGGGCGTATGAAATTCTACTACAACTATTCTGTACTATTATTATAATTTTAGAAACTAGGGCATTGTTTGACAAATCTGGCAGGGTCCTGAGAAGTTTTCCCTGAGTAAGATAATTATTATTTGCAAAAGCGCTACAAACCGTGTATGACCAGTGTCAGTTAACCTGATTAGGGCCACATGAAAAGTAGGGCAAACTGATTAGTACCTTACCAGGTCCACATCAAGATGTTTGCTTGGTATGAAGTGCGTATAATAAGAGAATAATTAAGCAAATATGTTTTAAATTGACGAATACGACTTCCCTTTATCTAAGACATACTCCTCATCGAACGAACATTTTATTCCGTCGGTACTAAGACCAAGGATCGAACGCAAGACTTCACATTATTCACATTGTATGGCATACTACAATTAATTGATAATATAGTGATTTCAAAATAAATGTAAAAAGCGGTGTATTATCTTAGTTTGATATATTTATGCAAAATAGTATGAATTAAAAGCTTAAATAAAAACAGGAAAATTTACTTTAGAAAAGTTCGATCCCCTGCGTCAGTGGTACCACTGCGAAATTTCAAACATAAAATACTTCGGCGAACGAACGTCTTTTTTCGAACAAGTTCCGAACCAACACCTTTTTCAAGCAGATTCGGAACGAACACCTTCGAACAAACTACGAACCATCACCTTCTGCACGCAGATTCAGAGCGAACACCTTATTCCACTCATATGTGTTGCGATTTAAGTATGATATACAATTCCGTGTGAAATTGGAGGGAACAGATTTTTCTCGGTGAACCGTAGTTTCATATAAAAAAACACGCAACGATGACATTATAGTCGCCAGATTGGATTCACCATTTTGAATTCTCGAGTTTTATCATCAGACTTGGAATCAGAAACCTTATTTGAACCCCCCTAAAAGGGTTTCCTATGTGACATTATCCACTTGGAAATCAATGTACATTTACACGTAGAGTTTTAAGTGGAATTTACATGGAAATTTGAAAATGTTCACATGGAAATTCATTGAAAACCAATTCTAGACATATGGATTAATAACTACATTAGTCCAGGCATTACGTCGAAATTATGAGTGAAATTCCCGAAAAAATCCCACCAAGAATGTCTTTGATGTGAAAGTTCCGTTAAGGGGCCCCTTTTAACATATCAAAAATGCTAGAATGATCAATTGCTAAACCGGGTTTTTTTTTCGAAAACAGTTCGAAAAGTTACTGTTGCATGGACGGATAGCTCCCATTGCATTTTAGAGCAAAGTGTACAACAGAAAAAATAAATGGGACAAAATTATGAGAAAATTTTGTTAAAAGAATAATCGGCTATCTTCCACAGATTTCGAGTAATGATAGATTGAAAAATCCCCACTTTTTTGGATTTTCAGTGAAAAATCACTATGTTTCAAAAAACACTGTGTACCTATGCACCTGATTACTACACGGAAAAATGTTTCACAGATGAGTGAAAGCAGACTCAATTTGCTGTAATTAAAAAAAAGAACAATGTCCTACCTATAATAGGTCATAAGTTATGACCCCTCAAAGTTGGCCATTGTTGCCTGTTTTTACGGGCAAAAAGGTGGAGTTCAGTTTTTTCAAAATAAATCGAGTCAGGTTTAGTTTGCATTAATAATTTTTTGTAACAATATCTTCTCATGAATTTATTTATTGATAAAAAATATATATCACATTTTTAATCAAATATAATTCATTTTTTGATAGAAAAGTACTCAAAAGCGGTCATGGCAAGATTTTGTTTTAAACAATTATTAATAAAAAATATTTGTTTATTGATAAAAAAAAATATCACACATTTTCAATCAATTAGAATCACTTTTTTGCCACGAAAGTACTTATCAATGTCAAAAGACGTTTGACACATAATAAATGAAATGTATACACTTATTTGGAACAAAAACTTCGAAATATGGCCGTAGTTCTACTTTACGGTTTGCTCAGGTGCCTCTAAGCAGGAAGAGTGCACTTTCAAAGGTCATATCTCGTGACCTATTAGGGCTAGGACACTTTTTTCTTGAAATTACGTTAAATTGACTGCACTTTTATTCATTCTCTAGCAATTTTGTCGTGGGATTTACAGGAAACGAGCTTTTTCACAAGAAAAAAACAACTTTTTCGTTTTTTGTCAAAAATGCAAAAAAAAAAATTATATTTATGAAACCTTGCAATTCTTAAGTGTACGCAGCATTTTATAGAGTCTATTTCATTCTCTGGCGTCATCAATGTAAACCAAACCTGACTCGATTTATTTTGAAAAAACTGAACTCCACCTTTTTGCCCATAAAAACAGGCAAAAATGGCCAAATTTGAGGGGTCATAACTTATGACCTATTATAGGTAGGACAATTGTTTTTTTTTTTTGTAATTACAGAAAATTGAGTCTACTTTCACTCATCTGTGCAACATTTTTCGCTGAAAATACAAAAAAGTGGGGATTTTTCTATCTATGATAACTCGAAACCTATTGAAGATAGCGGATTATTCTTTTAACAAAATTTTCTCATAATTTTGTCCTCATTCTTTTTTCTGTTGGATACTTTGCTCTAAAATGCAATGGGAACTATCCGTCTACGCAAAAGTAAGTTTTGGAACTGTTTTCGAAAAAAAAAAACCGATTTGGCAATTGCTCTGTTCTAGCAGTTTTGATATGTTAAAAGGGGCCCCTTAACGAAACTTTCTTATTAAAAATATTCTTGGTGGGATTTTTTCGGGAACCAAACTACCAGATAACTGGACTACATGGAAAAATTGTATGTTAGATAAATACTGAAAAATCAAATCAATAAAACTACCAACTGTATTCCCGATTTATGGATTTTCATATCATTGATTGAGCTATATTGTATAAGTTTCAAATGATAAACAAAATTGAAACGTCGCTTGAAATTTTTTCGTAATAACAAAAACGGAGAAATGGGATAGCAATTATGAGGGTAAATATTCTTTGATTTTTACGTCCGAGAAACAAGAATGGTATTTATTAATAAAGGAAAAAACTTCTTCATTTCGACTTCGTCTAAAAAATTTTATTAAGACGTTTCGGAATCGGACAGACTTTCTCGTAGCCTTCAGCGTAACGAAGAATAAAAGAAAGACCAAGAAGCTTGGTGCGAAATTATCATAAAACATCAAATGTAGATAGACCTTATAATAGACGACAATGATAAAAACATGACCTTAGATGCTCACAGGCCAAGAGAAAATGTATATAAATCTTTAAGTTTTAGAAAACGGTTAAAATGTACAAAAAGTAGGAAAACAGCGTCATAAGTAGAAATTAATTAAGAACCGGTAAAAAATAATAAAAATTAAAATAACGTTGGGATACAGAGTGTCGAACGTCCGCCACCATCTCAAACCTCTGCGAGGGGCTACTCACTACGAAATATGGAAATCTTAAAACTGTGCATGCGTTAATCTGTATTAAATTCTTATAGACTTCCAAGATTTTGTTGAGATTGCCGGAAGTTCCGAGATTCCCGACTCTGCTCCGATCAGAGCATAGGACCGTATGTCGGATTGCTCCACATCATCTCACCTCTGCCCACCCTTTTAACCAAAGATTTCCAAGATTCCTCACGAATGCTAGATTGATGAGAGATTTCCAAGAGTTCCTCCCAGGATTCTTTTAAGATTTCCCGAGCAGCAATCTAAGATTTCTTAGTGAGTAGCTCCTAGAGACTCTGCTCAAGACTGTGATACGAAATGCATAATTCTTCCCTATATCCACTACAAATTCGTCACAATACAAAAAAATCCTTCTATTGCTTTTTGATAAAAGAAATCCTTCTATTGCTTTTTGATAAATGAAATCGTTCTTGGAAATAATTTTCATTTTAAAACAAGTTTTCAAAATAATATTTTTTTTTCAAGAAATATTTTCAAACCTAGTTACAAAACCAATCTTTTATATATTTGTTTGGCGAATAATGTTCTAAAGCATTTTCTTAAAAATAAAATTACGTTGACTTTTTTAAAACAAATTTTACAAAGAAAAGCTTCTCTACTGCATAGTCCAATGATTCAAATCTTAAAAATGTTAATTAATCGGATCGAATGTTATAAGAGCATTTAAGGCTTCTGTTTGCAAGGTGTATAAATTTTCATATCTCAGGACACTTGAGAAGTAAGCGATAGTGATATGTTTTATATGTTTGGAATATTATCAATTCGATTAGCAAATTCTAGTTGACGAAAGAAATTTCGTTCTCGAATTCACCATGCATAAATAAAATTATTTTAATTTTTTTATTTCTGATTGCGGAGTGATTACTTAAACAAATAAAACTTATTAAAAATGTAAAATTGTTTATATTCATAAATATAACTTTTATGTTGCCCTTATATCTTATAATCATAATTTTACAACATTCAAAAATTTTATTTTTAGTTCAAAATATAATTAACACTAACCCTGTGTAAAATACGCCTTTACACTGAATTAAAACTACGTAAATCCATTTCAAATTTAATTTTGATCAATGCATTTCAAGTTACAATATATCCATAAATATTGCGACCCTTAAGTTACCCACATCCACGGATTTCAAACATTTGTAATTGATTATGAACAGACGAAGTAACTAAGCTAATAATGAATAAGCAGACTAACTTTGGAGGTACTCAAAGTTGGTGTGCAATTAATATATTTGTTTATAAAAATTTCAGAATTTAAAAAATATTGTAACTATTTAAATAATTGTTTAAAAAAAACCACATTCAGATATACCAGAGACGAATCCAGAGTTTTTTCGGGCTTTTTAACGGACCGTTCGTTTGTTTATCATATACTTTGCAAAGATGAAATTATAAAAAAATGATTTAAATGTTTAAAAAAAGGTTTGATAACATTTTGAAACGTGCACCTAGATGTTTTGGAGATAAATCCAAAAAGGTGTTTTCGGTTTTTCGACCGGATGCTTGATTTGTTAATAATTAATTACAACATGTTGAAATCCATAGATATAGGAAACTTCTGGATAGTTAAATATTGAGAAATCAGCTTCTCAAGTTGATTCCCTGCAATTGGGCCGTTCTTTACATGTTCCCATGATTTTTTGTTTTTTACATTCTCATTTATGAGAGTGTAATGTAATCGTCGAAATTTTCGATCTCTAGTTTTTAACGGATCTTTACATTGCGGTACTCACAGAGTCAGAAAATCATAAAATTTTGTTGGTGTCTGTCTGCATGTGTGGTTACCTGAATGTGTGGTCACGCTCACTTTTGAAGGATTTATCCAATCAAGTCAGCCTTTGATACACAGTTTTAGGGTCCCAAATTGAAGGTCAAGTTTGTTAACCAGACATTTTCGACATTTTCGATTTTTGTCAAATTTCCTAGTACGTGACAAAAAGGCTTGCTAATTTTGATTCGAACAGAATTCAAAAAATCAGATTACTTTCAAAAGTATATAAATTATCTTAATGATATTTTTCAATAAGACACAAATTCAAAATGTTTTAAATAATTAATAATCAAATAGATTACCCACATCTGGATATTTTGAAACGCAGTGAAATGATTTTTAATATATGTTTTGTAAATCTATCTTCAATAATTCTGACCAATATTGTAATATAGTTACCACAGATTTTATTGGGGACTTTTTGGGCCTAAGGCCCCAACAAGCATTCTAATGTTCCTGGTTAATAAAAATAAAACAACCATTTGGCTATTTATTACCTTTCTGTAGGACCTACACGCAAAATGTTTAACTTTCTTAGAAAAATTTAATAATAATAGTCTCTAATAGGTGTTCTCTGCAAAAACAACTTATAATTCTCTTCACGTAATTATTTATAAAAACCTATGAGAATGATTAAACTTTAATTCTGTTACCCCATTTTATCGAGAGATGATATTATTCGTTATACAAAATAAGAAAACCTATACAATTTAATCATAACAACTTGAAATACTATATTTTTTTCTTTTCACGTTTTTTTTCTATTTCAACTTCGACTTAAGTTATTCCAACAGAAAACGACTCAATTCTCTATGCTTGAAAACAAAGATTCTGAAAATTGGGCATAAAATACCTCCTATGTATAATATGAAAGATTATAAAAACTGGTACTATACAATGTTAAATTATCTCGTGGCGAGCGTCAAGAAAACCTACAATTTTTAAACTCATTCTTTAATTAATGATGATTGGCAAGCACAATTAGGTGGATTTCATTTTATGTTAGATAGATCACTTTAGGTTAGATAATCGAGTAAAGACAAGGCGGTCACGAGTGGGAACGTGGCAGTGTAATTTTTTAGTGTAATAACGTGTAATCAAGAACGACACACACGACATTTTAGAATCATCTCGAAAAGTGCCTGATGAGCGGCTCCTGGAATTCCACTCTTCCAATTGTTTCAAACAAGTGCAAAGCGGCTGTTTCCGCCTTACACTTCCGAGAGATCGCACAGGGTCGACAGCCCCATCGTACAATAATCCATTAATAATCACCGATCACAATAACTGCAGCTTTGCATAAAGTGATCTTAACTTCCTTTTTAATTTCTTCACTTCAATTATGCGAGACATTTATAATCTACCCTTTCCGCAAAGCAAACTATACTATCTCTCGGATTTTTACATCCCTATTCAGAACTCCTACTTTTCTAATCACCTTGGAAAAAAAATTGCGGCTAAATTCGTATTTTGACATAAACTTTTTTTTTTTTAATTGATCTTTGTTTAAATATTTATTTCTGCAGAAGACTATTTTTTACTTTATTGTTTTTATTAGAATCCTGTTACAGGTTTGTTAAAAAACACATATCAAATTCAAAGTATGAAGTATTGAATGGAAAACATAAATTCGATTCAAGGTCGGATTTTTTGGGAAGAATTCGTACTCACCTAATCATAATACCTCGTCTTGAAGTGATAAGAGAGTAGGAAGAGCTTACACGGAAAGCACACGCGGCGGTTTTTCTTCACTTCCGATTTTTTTTTACACTTTTGCTTTTTTTTCTATGGTTGCGACCTGACGGAGCGTCTATGAAGCGATAACTAAATCACTCCGGAGGGGTCACTTCGCGACAGGGCCGTAATCGGCAGCTTCCCCCACCAACACGAGAAGAAGCTGCACCATTTATATTAAAAACAACCCATACGGCCATTCACAACTGGTCCAGTACAAATTGCAGAGTTCCAATACAGGGCTTCTGTACTGGGCCAACAGTGGGCCAGTGCTGCAGACTGGTAATGCCGGTGTTACTTTTAAAAATTATGAAAAATCATTTAATTGTTTTGAGGACGAATCTACATTGTCAATGCATCATCATGCGAATGTATTAGCATCCGAATATTATGTTGCATTACTATGCGACACCCTTACGATATGACAACAAAGTTATTTGAGAAATAAATATTAATTAGTAGCGAGTATTTTTCTACAAATAATAAAATTCCTGCTTATAATTAATTGGATCGATTTAATTTGAGT
>CAKNWT010217776.1:5717-19265 GCA_932066315.1 Andricus coriarius
TATGATTTTATTAATTCTCTAACATTTTCGAATTATTCTCGACTTTTTAAGAATTTTTTCCGAAAATTAGGGAATCAGAAATTTTCCCAAAATTTTGTACAGTGTATATTCACCCCATAAAGAACATTTTCATACCTTCACTTTCAATGTTTATTTTATACTGTATACAATTTTTGTTATAACATGATGAATTTATTGCAAAAGAACAATATACCAGTAATTACATAATTATATCTGATCGAAAGTATATAAATTAATCATCTCGATTAATTTCTATTAGACAATATCTTCTCTATTATTGAATTAAAGTTCAATTGATCGATCGACCGAAACAACTGTTTTTCATCAACAGAGTACTCATTCAGACAATGAAAACTCTCACTATAGATAACACATTATACACTTTTAGAAGTAAGTTCCTGAAATTTCATGAAAATGTTAGTGAAGCTTTTTACACTACGGTTAGTGAAAACTCCATTGAAATTTCATGCAACACTGAAATTTAAATAGCCTTATTGATATTTCAATGTAAGTTTTAAAACTATTTTAAGAGATAGTGCATTAAATTTTTTGTAAATGTTCATGAATATCCTATGGATATTCAATGTAAATAGTGAAACTTTTTTAAGAACAGTTATCTGAAATTACTTCTTTCGAAATAAAAAAGTAAAACCAATTTTGTAGATGTAATTGCAAAAACGTATTAATCGATAGACAAATATATCACATACGACACTTCTAAATTTAATTTCATGAATTATTTTTAAATTTTGTTCATATTTCCATTTAGGTTTATTAAATTTAATAAAAAATGTTACTTCATTTTCAATGCATGTTTACAAAATTTACGTAAGCCACAGTGAAATTTATTCAGCTACAAATAATATTTGATGTACAAGCAACTAAAACAGGTTTCAGAGTCAATTTTATGAAATTGCAATAACTTTTGCTTCAAAATTAAGTTTCGTGTCACTGAAAATTAATGAATATGGTCTGAAATTAATTTTCAAAGCCAAATTGATGAAATTTCAGTTACATAAGTCATTGAAAACTGACTGAAATTTCAGGAAATTTCTAACAGTGTATGTAACCAAAAATACGAAAATCACGTACAAAATATTTCCTGCGATAATCATCAAATTATATTTTACGAATGACTCGGAAGAAATTTACTCATTAATAATCAGATACTATCTAGATGATGCAAATACACGGATAAAGATGTCGCATGTAACGGTAATTCGTCCCACAACTTATCAGCACCGTTACCATTCTATTTTATGAGTAGGTTAATTTTAGACCGCAATTATGTTATTATCTTCCAGCGTCGACAGAACGCTCGTTTAAAAAAGTATCATTGTCCACAAACGCTTACGTGATGTGAAAACTAATCATTTTAATGTTTGAATCTCTTAAAACTATACTTTTCAATTGAAGGTCTCGAAATAAGACTGAAACATTTTTTAAATAAATTTGATAATATTAGTCCTCGGATCGACCAGAAGGGTTTTTGAGAAGTCCCATTAGTCGCATGCAATTGTAATGGGAGAAAATATCACCAAAGAAGAATAATTACATAAAGTAAAACTAATCTTCAATGATAAAAAAAATGTTACCAAATTCAAGACTTTTGCATTCGAGTTTATTTCCAATTTTCAAAATCCAATTGATTGAATTGAAAATTCCAAAGCGCTCAGTCTTTGAAATTTAAATTAATTTCAGTGATAAGATTACAAGTTTTTCACTGTTTTCAAAATGCTTATAATACAAAAGCCATTAATTCAAATGCATAAGGGACACTATTTCTCAAGTGTACCCACACTTTAAAAATCAAAGTCGTCCGATCTAAGTCCAATTTGGGCAAAGTTGTGCTATGGGATATTAGTTTATGGGGATTAATTTTTATCATTTGGATAAATTTGAACCGTGGGGTAGGAGGTGGAAATTTGGGATTTTCGTGGATATTCTCTACTTTGGCGATTTTTAACTCTTCTTATGGCGATAAAAAAATTCGTCAAGTACAGTTTCAATAGATTTTGTCACGTACTTTCTATTGATTACACAACCACACAAAAAAAATCATTTTTCGGGTCTGGAGGTCAGACCATGTTGGCTATATGTTTTTTGGGACGCTGAATCCGAATCCGAGGTCCAAAAAACCCCAGCACGTCAGGGTTCTGACATAATCCCATAAAACCTCATAAATATATTTTTCAGGTCCGGGGTCAGGCCATATATTTATTATATGTTTTTGGGGTCGCTGAATCCGAATACGTGGTCCAAAAAACCCTCGCACGTCAGGGTTTTGACGAAATCTCAAAAAACCTCATGCAAATTTTTTTCCATTTCGGGGGTCAGACCATGTTTATTATATGTTTTGGGGGTCGCTGAATCCGAATCCGAAGTAAAAAAAGCCCCAGCACGCCAGGGTTCTGACAAACACTCAAAAAACCTTATCAAATTTTTTTTAGTCCGGGGGTCACACCATGTTTATTATGTTTTCGGGGTCGCTCAATCCGAATCCGAGGTCCAAACCCCCAGAAAGTCAGGGTTTTGATACAAACTCAAAAAACCTCTCAAAACTTTTTTTCCGCGTTCGGGGGTCAGACCATGTTTACTCTAGCACGTCGGGGTTTTGAATTTCAAAAAAATTCGTGAAATTTATTCATCAGACTTACGTGCGGCTGACACTCAGAGAGGTTATGTCAGAACCCTGACGTGCTGGGGCTTTTTGGACCTCGGATTCGGATTCAGCGACCCCAAAAACATATAATAAATGTGGTCTGACCCCCGGATTTAAGAAATAAAAAATTAGGAGGTTTTGTTGGTTATGTCAGAACCCTGACGTGCTGGGGTTTTTTGGACCTCGGATTCGGATTGAGCGACCCAAAAAACATACAGTCAACGTGGTCTGACCTGCAGACCCGAAAAAAGATTTCTTTTGTGTGGCTGTGTTATTAGCATTTTTTCAAATAAATATTTTATGTATGATGTGTTGATGTTACACTTTCTTGTGAACACGATAACTTGAAGACGGTTGCAGATAAATCGATGAAATTTCAAGGGCTTATTTTCACCACTAATATCTCAAAACTGACCGAATGATATCTAAAAATATTTATGACCTTTTTTTAGCAATCTTTAATATTTTTAAAATGTGTTTTGAATGTGTGGTAAAACTTTTTTTTATTAACATAATTCAAAATTGATGAAATAATATCAAAGATTCCTTGGTGCGAAACGAATCGATTAATTGTCCTTTGACAAGTGATTAGAAAGGCTTAAAATGTGAATAGTCGCTTCGTACCAGAAGATATGACCAGCTGAATAAAATTTCAACGTTATAAATGGCTAATTTAATTGCAATTTTCAAAATAAATGTTCCAGCTTAAATTTTGTTTATAATACTGTCCCCACTTGTTCATCATTAATATTATATGATTTCAAAAGTTTTTCTATCCACTTCGTACTGCTTTAATCCTATAGGTAATGCATTTTTTGTAAATTGTTTTGTTTAAAATTTTTGTACTTTAAACTAAAGGCTAGAATTTGAACATCTTTTTCAACTTTTTTCTTGGGTGAAATCGGCTTTTTATCATCAGCCATGATCTTCCTCAAGTACCTAAAATTTGTGTGAATATCGATCCAGAATTATTGTTGGAACATTTTTTCCGAGATATCTCAAAAGTAGTTACGCCAATGCCAAGAAGTGGAGCTTTGTAATTTCAAACGAAAAAATGGCATTCAACTAATTTCGAAGAATAACTTTGGTATATATATAGGGAGTAAAAATTAAATAAATTTCAAATAATGGGGACCAATGGGCTCGTTTACATTGGCACGGGGCCAGGAAGCGAATTATATCCGCCCTCCATCTGTCGAACGAGGAAACCAGGAGTGGCTGAATCAGGCGGCGTGACTTCGGTTCTTGCGGGAAATTGTGACTAGTCAGGCCTGGGGATCAGATCAACAGTCGGAAATACTGTGCTGACGGTATTTAAGTTAAACTTAAACTTAAACTTAACTCGTTCCCCTCTGAAGAAATTCTCTTGTTTTTAGATCTCCACTAATAGATTCTCACTCTATAGAATCTAGTAATACTTTCTCGAAGTGCGTGCTTCCGTACAGGAATCATATATTACATTCCTATATACTTATCCTCAAGTATCGGCTTATCAGACTACACGATTAAAGTCCTCTTATCACTATCTTTCTTCAATGTAAGTTACGAAACTTAAGAAGGTGATTCAATTAGGTTATCGAGTGCTCCTACTTAGAAAAAAAAATTGTCATGGCTGTCAATAACAGGGTAAACCACCATCTGTGTCAATAAAGAAACAAATTACTTTCGCTCCGCTGGGAATCAAAATTCCGATTGCCGGTCAGGTGCTTTCCCATTAAGCTAATCGAGAGATCGAGAGAAAAAACTTTTTTCAGAAAATACACACATTATTTCGCTAGGTGCTACAAGTCAAATTTGTTCAAGGAATCTGTATTATTATCAGAGAATAACAGAAATTCGTAAACTTAAAGCCATACCCGCGTGCCCAAAATATGGCAAGGCACTTGCGAGATGGATGCAGAAAGCTGTCACCCTTGGGTCGCTTCGTGTCCTCAAGACACGAAGCGTCTCACGGTTGTGAGACGTGGACATAAGTGTTATTTACCGCGGTTCTACTGAGAGCCGGTGTCATTTTTATATGGCAGTTGCTCTCAGTGGGGCCCTGCGGTAGTTGTTTAACTATTTAGAAAAAATATATATATAATATTAATTCTAATGATAAGTTAGGCTTTTATTGACGCAGAGCGTGGTTTTATGTCGTTATTGACAGCTATGACGATATATTGCTTTTTAAATAAGAGCTGTCGAATATGAGGGCTACAAACAAGATGTGCTAATTAAGTAGTAACTAATAGTGACTGAGATGACAAAAAATTTATAAATCATAATTATATTTAGTCTAATTTTTAGACATTACCATATATTTTTTTATGATTACATCGCTGATTATTAATGTGTTTCAAAGCTTTAAGGTTAAAATATAAAAATGTAATACCTAAGTTTGATCAAAAGCGGTATAAAAAAAAGGTTTGACTAATAATTTGTTAAATAAATAGTTATTGTTTGTTTTAAATTTCTTTCATGGACAAGATTCTCTTTTCTGTTAAACAATTCTATGATTGATAACATTACGATTATTGAAAGTATAATAAATTAAATATTTTCCCAACACCTATCCTTTCGTCCTTATAGTAGCGCAAAAAGTTAAGAAACAAAATTAAAAAATGCTAACGTAATTAAGTATATAAATCCCGCAAATTAATCTAAAAAAAATATGTTTCTGTGGTCGTTTTCAAGACAGAGATCTTAAAGAATGTTAATAACTCTTTAACGATTTGTTGTCATTGTTTTTCAATTTTTCTGTTTAGATATTTTTAGTAACAACAATAAAACTCTCTTCTGCATTTTTGTGCATATAAGGACAAAAATATATCTATTTTTTAAAATTTTAACTTAAAAACATAACATTTTTTATTTGTTTGTAAAAAAGACCAGTAAGGAAACTGAAGCCTTTGAAGTGACAAATAGGAAAATAACGAGAAAATAATAGTTGACGAAAAAAACAATTGATGGCAAGCGTACTTCTAAAAATGATTATGAGGCACAACATTGTTAGAAATTTCCTAAATTTTCAGTAAGTTTTCAATGACTTATGTCACTAAAATTTCATAAATTTGTCTTTGAAAATTAATTTGAGACCATATTCATTAATTTTTATTGACACGAAGCTTAATTTCGAAGCAAAAGTTATTGAAATTTCATAAAATTGACCCTGAAACCTGTTTCAATTGTTTGTACATAAAATATTATTGGTGGCTGAATAAATTTCACTGTGGTTTACGTAAATTTTATAAAAATGCATTGAAAATGAAGTAACATTTTTTATTAAATTTAATAAACCTCAATGAAAATATGAACAAAATTTAAAAATAATTCATTAAATTAAATTTAGAAGCTTTGTATGTGATATATTTTTCTATCGATTAATACATTTTTTGCAATTACATGTCCAAAATTGGTGTTACTTTGTCATTTCGAAAGAAATAATTTCAGAGAACTGTTCTTAATAAAGTTTCACTATTTACATTGAATATCCATAGGATATTCATGAACATTTACAAAAAATTCAATGGACTATCTCTTAAAATAGTTTCAAAACTTACATTGAAATTTCAATGAGTTTTTCACTAACCGTAGTGTAAAAAGCTTCAATAACATTTTCTTGTGATTTCATGAACTTACTTCTGATAGTGAAGGGGGAATCGTTTCACGTCGCCTGTTCAATAAGAAATACATTTTTATAATTTATGTTTGCCCTGAACGATTTCCTTTTGATACTTTTCATACAAAAGGAGAATAAATTCTGATTTTAAGCGCTGAACGTTTTTTAAAAATATATTGTTTATTGTATAATTTGCGATGTTTATATTATGAATTCGATTTTTAATCCCTTTGCTTTTAGGGCAAAGAGAACATTTCGTATCAGACATTTTTTGGAAGAAAGTATTGAAATATTATTTCATATTATGTTTCATTCATACTTGAAACTTAAAAGAAATAATTTTTGTTTCAAAATAATAAAAGGAAATGTTGACATTTGATATATAATACGTTTATAATACGTTCTTCATTTGCATAATTTGACTACTATTGCATAAAGTTCTGTTTCCCTTTCTTTCATCTCAGGCTAAAAACTTAATTTCAATAACAATACTTAATGTAAGAAACATGTAAAAGTACTCTTTAGAAATAAAATTTTTTTTCTAGACTGAAGCGTATATTCAATACACAACACAAAAGAAAATAACTTTTTATCTGTTGTAGATGTTTTATATTTAAATTCATTGCATACAATATTCTGTGTTTCACATTATTTTTAGCATCAAGTTTTAAATTTCCATTGCAAAACAAAAATTTGTATAGAAATTTATAGATACTGCAATCTGCTTTAAAATTCCCGTCACAGGCATATATATAAACTTGCATCGAAAGGAATTTCTGCTTTCTACTTTGAGTTAAAATAGCTACACAAATAAATTTACTTCTGCTCTCAAATACATATTAATTACTGTATATGATATCTATATTATAAATTACTGTATTACTTTATAGATTGAAATGTATGACCTTTGTGACTGCTTGCATCGTGCCGTCTATTTTTAGATATCCGAATCTTAAATTTCCGAATAATTGGTATGTTAATATTGAAGTGAACTATTGCAAGGAAACATAAACCTTGTCACCGATAGCAAGTGCGAAACTTATGCACTCTTATGTAGGTCATCAACTTTTTTCAGAAGTCAATGCAGTACTGCCGTTAACAGTTTATTTTCTGAACTACGCTGACCCACCTTGAATCGACAAAGACTAATGCTCTTTTAATAATATTTTGTTTCGAAAAAAACTCAGATTGAAAAACTTCTGTTTAACTAGTTTATTTCAAAGGAAAAACAAAACAGCTCAATTTTTACAAGAATTATATTTCTGCATTGGAAAATTAAAATATTTGAAAGATTAACTACACCAGACGGGATTACCCAAGCGTCAGGGGCTGTTACGGTCTCAACCCAACTAACTAATAATAATAATACTACACCAGAACCCAGACTTTGCAACCCCCGGTTTTGTAATTCCTATAGAACGTCTGGCCCATGCAGTTTCTCAAGGGGCAGGGTGAGAGACGGTTGCGAATCTTGCTTAAAAAACGCCAGCAGCGCAGTGGAAAGGCTCTGTGGGCGAGTACTCAGTCGAGTATATTGCGCAATATTATGGAGACGGCTCAGGCGGCCCTGAATGTTTTAGTTTTCGCTTCCCCCGATTTAGTAACAAGGCTATTTGCAGACAAATCCCGACACTGTTACTAAATCGGGGTTCTGGTGTAATAATAGATATATGTAAGATGTTAACTTTCAAAGTTGAAAAGGTTTTAAATATGTAAGCGTTGAAATTCTTTACTTAATATTCGAAAGTGGTAAAAATAGTTTTATATAATAAATATTGTAATAAAAAAGAAAGCATTTGCATGTGTTCGGAACATTAACTATATGTGTTTAAGACGGTTTTGGCTGTAAGCCAATGTCACCAACCTAATCACCAACGTCTTCTTTCGTCGCCTTTGTTCATAATTGGCCTTTTTGGCGATGTTATTGACAGTTCATTAAATTGGTGGTTTCAAAACCAAATGAATGAAAAAATTCGGATTAGATTAAAATGGAAGTTTTTATAAAGCACTTATTTTTTATTTTAATCAACATCAGTTCAGTGTTGTTCTTGATAAGGGCACGTGTTATTCTCCAAAATTCTGTTTATTCCATGTATGGATAGGTTAAGAGTCACCCTATTTAATGCAAAAAAATTAGAAAAATTATATGCGCGATACTTTCTTTTTAAATTGAGCCTGGCTGATTTTCTAATTGCGCTTCTCGGCCGTGATTCTCGTTCGTTGCCTTTTCTTGCTCTGTAAAATTCTCTATCGGCGCGTTAGGTCCCTTTTCCCGTGGCACGTCACATCATAAATATTAGGGCCCTAGTGCCCTTTTTAAAAAATCAAAAATTATCAAACTGGCCTTATTTTTCAAAATAAAATTTTTTATCTTACCAGGCAGACGTGCCTCTTTATATATCTTTTATCACTTCCCTAAATCACAGATTGAAATGTTGGGGAATTCTTACTTTTATATCGTGAAGCAAATACATCATTCAGACTGATTTTATCGTAAAATTATCTAAAATTAACAATTAATCACTAAAAAAAACAATTGTCATTCTTATAGGCAATTGCCATAAACAAATCCACCTATTTCGCATTTTTTTTAAAAGAATTATTTTTTACTTTATCATTTCTTATCATTTCTTTTCATTTCAAGACATGTAATATATTGTGGCAAATCACATACGGAATTGAAAAATACGACCATATTACACCCGTCTTGCAAGTATCTGGCTGGCTGAACATGAAGCACAGATGGGAAGTGCAACTATGTGTCCTCTCTTTCAAGGTCCTCTCGCAGGGCGTTTCGGAATATTTATTTTTGATATATTGTCATTTGTAGAAGATAAGCGAGCTAGAAAATCTTTTGGCAAGCTATACGTCCCGCGAGCGAACATATCGGAAGGGAGGAAACGAACTAACGCCTTCGCACGGCAACATGATTTGTCTGTTCGTAAATAGTTATTTGTGATACAAGTGCGCAAAGTAGGTGAATGTGTGCGAGTGTGAATTTTGCAGCATAAGCCGCAGGCGAATGATGCAATCACACGAGTTAGCAATCACCTATGCGCACGTTTTTTCTGTGAAGTTCTAGAGTATTTCACATTATGGTACCACAATTTGTTCTTTTCTATTTGTGCGATGATTTCGAAAACTATATATGCAAGCCCTATTTGTTAAGTTTCGTTTACTTATAGTTTAAATTAGATTAAGAGGATTAGGTTTGAAAGCAGCTTTGAGCTGTACCTCGCCCTTTGGGTTTTTATGTTATCGCTGACTGCCATGTACATATCCTTCTTTTTAAGAACTCAATAAAGATTTATTATTATTATTATTATATTCAGTTTTTTGGTAGTCAAGAACAACCCCAACAAATGTTTTTGGAGAATTCTAAAAAATAGCAAAGACATGGGACTTTTACATTTTTTGATATCTCTTTTTTTTCATTTAATATCTTTGGTTCTATTTAACCGTTTTAATTTTTCAAGGTCTAAAATTTTTGGTGATAAGATTTAATTCCAGATGCAAAAAGCTTGCAGAAGAAACAAATTATCCACTTTTTTCTGAAAACCCAAAATCAAAATTCGCGTTTTTGTAAATACCTAGGTCATTTTTATTTATTTTCTATTTTCTTTCTAAAAGGAAGGTCAAAAACATGTTTTACAAGTTCTGTGAGTCTCACAGATTAAAAATATTAAACAACGAAATTTTAATTGGTATAAAACACATTTTTTTAGATTTTCTTAGTGGAAAGAAAACATCTTAAATATTGCATAGAAATTGAAAATTCTAAATGGGGGATCCAAAATTGCGAGCAAATTTTAAAAAAATTATGTGATTACATAACATAACCCTACATACCATAACATAACATACATATTATACATAACATAACCCATTACATAACCCTCGACACAATTCTGAATCTGAGATTTTTAGTTTGGAATTTTGTATACAATATTTCTAATTTTTGACACAGAAAACTCCCAAAAATGAGTTTTATACAATTCAGATAACTCTTAAAGGGCAGCGGGTTACCGGCAGACAAATATGAATTTATATTTTCGATAGCATCAAGTGCTTATATCAATTTTCTGCGCGAAAAACTGCAATTAAGAGAGATCCAGGAACGGGCACCAATCCGAACCATAACCGCGCCCATCTCTGCTTAACGCTCGAGATCTCAATGGGTCGAGAATCACCACCCAGCTACTTCCGTCCGTAATTTAACAACGAAATTAGTATAAATAATTCATTCAATCATCGAAAATACAGCAGATACCAGTTTTATCTGCATTAATTTTTTTGTAACTATTCCAGAAATGAAGTAAGTTAATCTATAATTGTTTTTAAGAAGATATAATTGCATGCAGCAAAGTATGCAGATAAATATAAAGAATTATGATTTCTTGGCTTCAGAAATTGAACTTGTGGAACTTTTTGAACAAAAAATTCCACGTTTTTCACGCTGCACGTCTATCTGTCTGGAAAAAAATATTTCTTGAAAATTAACACCAAAGTTTGAACTAATTTTCATTTTTTAGAAAGGAACTAAAACCCTTATTTCGATTATGTGATATCAGGAACTACTTACATGCCCTTAAATTTTTTTATCGTTCTTAGAATTGTGCATAAAGAAACTTAACTTGAAAGCCATAATGTGCTGATTATTTCATTGTTTAACTCCTTAAATATTTCATATTAAAATTATTAAGGATTTCTTCCCTAGGATGTATCACTCTATGTAACACTATTATATACCCACGGGACTTCATCACGTGGAAAACGATTTACAGTAATTGCTTATTACATATGTCTTTGAATAAAGCATGGCCAACAGCCTGTATAAACATTTTGCCTGATGAGAAAGGAATTCAGTATGTACATTGCATATTATGATATCAGGGACGTACCACCAAAACTTCTTTCTCATTTTTGTTAAAAACTGGCTCCTTAGTCTTGTTGTTTTTTTTATCAACTTTTCTTTGTTTTATTTGTCAATGCTAACCATTTAAGCAGCACTCGAATGACGATGCAGGAAGGGTGTGGTGCCAATTTTTTAATTTTTGCATTACGTAATCTCATGTAGACTGTGGACGACGTACGTGCGTGTGACCAATTGTTTATAGTTCAGTGTCACGTTTGTTTTTCCTGCTTTCACTTCAAATATGCTACAGGCCTTATTCATCACTTGAAACGTATAATTATATAATCCGAAAAAAACTGGCGAATAATAACACTTTATTCCAAGCTTCTTATATAACCCTTATAACATAATATAAAAACTCTGCAAAATAGTTTGGATGCATTCATTACATGGTGTATCTTTAATTGTGATCATTTCATGAATACACTGCTTCCTCATAGAGTATTATTTTTTATTTATTTTTAATGTAAGTATTAACAATATTTAGTGAATCAATCTTCAACCTTTTTTTTTCTTTAAAAAGGATTTTTCTGATTAGAATCTACGTATACATTTCATTTCCCAAATATAATAAAAATTGCAAAAAAAAATTACATTTGAAACGATTTTTGATGAAAATGTAAAAATAAAAAAATAAAAAAATAGATGACCCTGGCTCAAATGGTTTCCTAGTTACCATAAAAAGAGTATTATTTACATATGTGCAGACACACAGACTCACACATGCACTGACATGTTTTATCAAGATACGTCAAAAAATGAAGTTAAAAAAATGTTCATCGTTATAAACCTTCCTCTATGATAAAGTAATGTATTTTTTAGAATTTAATTATATTCTACTTTGAATAATTAAATTAACATTTTTATAAAATATGGTAAAAAGAAACCCATTTAGTTAAAAATAACTGTGTACAAGAGAAAATTCACCATTAGCTCATTTAGACCTCTGTGAAAAGAACGGTTGACACGTGGCCCCAAAGTATTCTCTTTTTTCTATTTTCTCATTACTGTGCTTATATTTATAGCTACTTTGACATTCACAGACGCTTGCATGTTAAACCCCCAAGGTAGATGAACATAACTTTACGGAAGTTTAACATAGACCTTCATGATGCTGTCATCACTCATCATCATCCTTAAATTAACTCAAATATACATTTTATAATTAATTGTACAAGTAAATTATTTTTCTGTCGATGATGAAATAAATTATTTACTTTCTTTTATATTGAAATAATGTATGTACATTGTTTTCTAAATGTTCAGTAAAAAAATTTCCGAACAAAATTTTTGAGAAAATTGGATGATTGATAAAAAATATTGTTAATCTTCTGGCATGCTAGATTTTAAAATGCTCGTAAAATTGCACCCAGAAAAAAAATTTTCTTCATTCCACAAAATATTTTTGTTGACCGTATTTGGTTGATTTTAGAAAATAATTTATTGATTCAACACATTTTTTTTTATTGAATCTACCGAATTATTTAAGAGAGCATTTCATTAGAATTGAGCAAAAGATTTGGTGGATGCAACCAAAATATTTTGTTAAAAGCATCTTAAAAGTGACGGACGCATATGCTCTTGGTATCAAAATAAGTGATCAAAAAACAGAATCGATTGGGGACTTGTAAAGTGTACATCCCTCTCCAATTATTTTTGAGATTAATCATGAAATAATGCATTCATCGAAACCGTTCTCTATACAAGAGAGACGGCCTTCGTGTATGTATTCTGTCACGCCTTGTCTTGTACAAAAAAACCCATATTTGAGTTATCATTTTATAAATATTCGCGTGATCAACTAAGATTGCGCGATTAACCTTTCGAGTACACACCTATTTTTTCGAACATCTCCTACACTCTGAGTCAATCTGACCCTGTTCACTGTTCAAAATTTAGAGGTATACTTTCAAGTATGTTAAAGTAATTTATAAATATTATAAGTGTATCTAAAGTCTTAAACTTACTTAAAAAGAATCACGGGATTTTTCGTTGTTGTTGAAAAATTGAATTTTACGAAAAAAATGGTAACTTCTTTAATTGCTAATATTTTAAGCTAAAAATCTACATGAAAACTCTTTCTCGATCAAAAACTTGTTGTGGCTCAAATTGACCCAGTGTGTACTCGAAGGATTAAGTTTTTTATAAAACAGGAGAACGATTTTGTGAATCAAATAAACAAAGGATTCTGCACAATTTATATTGCAAATGGCTTGCCGTGGAATTGCCTCGTCTTGTGATATTAAGTATAGTTAAATAAACTACAAAATTATTCACACAAGATAACACTACTTCATGGTAAGCTATTTACAATGTAAATTGTGATTGGTCCTTTATGGTTAGGGAGCT
>CAKNWT010217782.1:483-12094 GCA_932066315.1 Andricus coriarius
GAAAGTTATAAAATAAAATATTTTCTTCTCGTTTGGCCAGACTGTCGGCACTACTCTGGTCTAAGATTTTTACAGAACAGTGTGCCCTTTAAGTTCCATCCCTGTAACACGTGTGACATTCTAGTAAAATAGCAGTTCTATCACTCTGTTCTATATTGGTTACATTACATAATTCCAGAACTGTTACATATCCGTACAGTAACAGCGTTACAGAACAGTGTGACCTTTATGTTGCATTCTTGGAACACGTGTGACATTCTAGTGACATAACAGTTCTATCACTCTGTTCTATATTAGTTACATTACAGAATTCCAGAACTGTTACATGTCCTTACAGTAACAGCGTTACAGAACAGTGTGACCTTTATGTTCCGTTCTTGGAACACGTGTGACGTTCTAGTGACATAACAGTTCTATCACTCTGTTCTTTATTCGTTGCTGATAGGGGAACGCCTCCCAGATATGGGTGGTACCGGGGAAATCAAATACCCCCCACTGATTCGGATCGGGTGCAAGCCCCGGTGGTCAGTGCCGGTCCCATGGATTTTGGAGGGCGACCAAACATACTTGGACAGGAGCGTCTGGGAGGAGATGGATGGTCCTTTGGACGTGACAGAGGAGGTGAAAGTGTCCGTCAACAAGATGGACATCGCAGAAATGGATGCCAAACTCTCAGAGACGTATAACCTCTTTGAAGAGCTACAAGGCAACATAACAGAAATGGTGGAATTCAGCAGCACGAAGAGGAATTGGTGGCTGCCAATTAGGGATGGGCTGAAACGAGCGGAGCGACTCGTCGACGAACTCCGCGATCACTCTATGACGAATGAAGGGCTTCATAGGAATTTGATCGAGAATATTGGAAGAACTGCGCGAACGAGATCGACAAACCGTAAGGAGAAGGCTAGGAAGAAGATAGACGAAAGCTGTACTCAGAATGAAGAAGCCGTGGCAGCTCCCAATCTCCATGATAGGAAGCGAGAGAGGGAGACCACGCTGAGTCCAGTGGGGAAAACTCCTTCCAAACCGAGGAGCAAAAGACCGAGGACACGTGGCGCTCCAGCGGCAACGACCTCGACACCGCAAAAGGTGGAAGAAAAGCCAGAGTCCGCTCCAAAACGGAAACAGAAGAAGAAGAGGCAGATGCGAGCTAGAACCCAGGCGGTCCTTATCAGACCGATGAATGCCCTTTCTGTCCTTCTTTTTTGAATCCCTGATTAGCAGCGAAAATATTTATATTTCAATCCCTTTCAATCGCCTTATCACGAATCTCTCGCCTCATTTAAATGTGATTAATTAAAAATATATAAAGTCATGATCAAAAATTTGAAAAAATTAGTTTTTATCACAGCTACCTGTGTATCAATCAATCTTGACAACGTAAAATGACTAATATTTTGTTTTTAAGTGCTTTTAACCTCATTATTATTCGGAAAACAGTAAATAAGAACAGTGAAATGTGCAAGTTGAACAGGGTTTAGAAATGTTCTATTTCATGGTCGATTTGGAGTATCCAGATGTATTCAGAAAAATGTTGTCGCCGCTAGGTACAGGAACGTATTCAGTTTAAGAGATAACTTCTACTGCCTTCTTACCAGGTTAAGAAGAAGGTTAAACCTGACGCCCTTGGGGTAAAAATCAACGGGGGTCAGGGAAACAAGGCACGGTGAGGTTCTAGTAGATCTGGGACCTACATCAAAGGGCAGAGCTGAGCTGTCGGTTGCCATCAAGGAGGCAGTTGGTGACGGGGGTAGCGTACGTGAGCTTGTCCCTCACACCAAGGTCGTGATTCTGGACCTCGATACGACGACAGATGCAGACAAAGTAGGGGAAGCCGTTCGAAAACACTTCGGCAAACCGGTTGGAGATATTCGGGTCAGCCTCACATAGCTAGCATAGTGCTAGCTATGTGCCGCAAAGGACGACAAGCCCCGGACAGACCATCACCCGGGGACAAGGAGTTGCTTGATGTTCAGAGAGGCAGCCTCGTTGAGGAAGCCTTTTGGACGTGCAAGCTAATATCGTAGCTGGTCAGGTCCGACAAGAAGCACAGTTAACTAGGAAAAGCCCAAGCTGGGAGAAAGGATGAAGGCCGAGGCACGGCAAAAAAACCGGCACCCCCCTGAAGTAATGCGAAAGCGGTTCCGAGGGGAATTATGCCAAGGGGAAAGGGTGGTGGTTTTTAGTCGGTGGCTGGTAGTATCACTATAATGGTCGAATTAAGATCTCTCTGTATATTTATATATATTAAGATCATTGTAGTGATGATATGAGCATCCCGACACTACCGAAAAGTGCGGACCCTTCTCGGTGTGTTTTAGCACATTTTCCACCTTCCCTCGTAAAAAAAATTACATAATTCCAGAACTGTTACGTATCCTTAAAGTAACTGCGTTACAGAACAGTTTGACCGTTATGTTCTGCAATTGTTATGGCACACGATTGTAACAATGTTATGTATAAATGTTCACTTTTTGTTATGTAACATTTACAGAACGTGTCTGCTAGGGTGGCTCTTCGCAAGGTTCCTCCCAGTTCCGAATACCTTTTTAATAAAGGCGATCTCTCTTCTTTAATTCAATACCTAGGTGGCTCTCAAAATTGGTTCAAGACGCCAGCCTAAATAACCTGCAGATCTATTTTCGAGTCTTGCCGGAACAGTGAAAATACTAGAGGCGCATTCCAGAAGCCGCAGTCTAATCCCAAACCCTCTGGCTCCTTTTGAAAAAAAACCAGCTGATAAGTGACAATCAACCACCCCCTGTCTTCTCAGGGGGCCAACTGTCTCTTTTCCAACAGAGATGGAGAGACATGGGTTCCCCGCTAAACATTCTGAAGCTTATCTCTGGCGTCCGAATCCCATTAATGTCAAGACAGAACCTTCTGGTCAATTGGAAACGCTCCAGATTCTCCACGAATCTGTCTCCACAGATGTCTCAGGAAATAAAGGTCCTAAAGGAGTAGAAAGTAGTGGAGGTTCCATCACATCCAGGCCCAAGCTTTATCTCGAGAATTATCCTCCTACAGAAGAGCAGTGGAGGACTCAGGCCGATTTTCGAATTACGAGACCTCAACAAACATGTCAAGGTAAGCCAGTTCCGACCCTTCTCTCACCGCAAGGTTCCAGATTTCCTCCAAGACGGCGACTGGATGACTCGTATCGACTTTTCCTTAGCTTTTCTTCACGTACCGATAGCGGACTTCCATCGATGCCTCCTTCGTTTCGTCTGCAACAAGGAGCTTCTTCAGTGGACAATCTTGCCCTTTGGCCTTTTCGCTGCTCCTTATGTCTTTGCAACCATCTCAAACTGGATTGCAGAGATTCTACGATCCTGAGGTATGAGGATAGTCGTATACCTAGACGACTTTCTCCTCATCTCTCAAGACAGGAGCAAACTGAAGACACGGATCCTCGAGGCAGTGGAACTGCTTGATTTTCTAGGCTGGTGGATCAATCGAGACAAGTGCGTTCTGTACCTTTGTCAGAAGATCGAATTCCTGGGCATTCTTTGGAATACCGGAGACAACCTCATGAACCTCCCTCAAGAGAAGGCTCAGAAAATTTTAGACCAATCCTAGAAGGTTATCTCCCAAGGACACTGCTTATTAAAGGATCTTCAATGCCTACTAGGCCAGATGAATTTTGCCAATTCTTTCGTCCACAGAGGGCGATTTCATTGCCGGCACCTTCAAAGGTTCTTAACCAGATTTCGAAAACACAGACCACGGCAGAAGCTCGCAATAACTCCTTCGTTCCTATCTATGAACTCTACGCCCACGCTAAGACCTATGAACCTCACTTACGTGAAATCCTACAATCTAACCTATGAATTGCACCTGAGTGAAATCCCACATTCATACCTACAAGCTGGACCTACGTGAAATCCTACATTCGAACCTATGATCTGCAATTAATATTTAAGGAGTGCGCAGTAGTTTTCTATAAATGCTATGGCTGCGCAGTATTTTTGGGGGGTTCTTAACACTGCCGACTATGCATCCAAAACTTCTTGAACATATTTTATTTTAAAAAACTTATATTCCTATGTGGGATTTCACGTAGATGCAGTTCACAGGTTAGATTGTAGGATTTCACGTAGGTCAAGTTCATAAGTTGTAGCGTGGGTATAGTTCATAGGTAGGAACGTAGGATTTTGTGAAGGCAAAGTCATAGGATTTTAAGTGGGGAAGATCATGGGATTTTACATGGGAGAAGACGTAGGCGCCTACATAGGGTCCTATACAGGAACCTATATAGGATACTATGTCATTTCCTATAGGTTGAACCTATAGGTGAAACATATAGGATCCTATATAGTTATTATTTTAGAAGTGTATACATTATTTGTTTTTGATAAGTTGAACTTGTGTAAAACTTCTGTTTAAATGAAACTCACACGAATTGTATTCATTGTAGAGAATATTTTTTTGAACAAAATAAACGAATAAAAATTGCAAACATTAACTAAGTTCATTTATATGTACAATGAGCAACTAAATATTCAACTAATAATGATAATAAATACTTACTACAAAATTTATTTTCGAATAGTCTTTGAAACTCATTTTAGGATGCTTTGAAGCCAATATTAATTCCTGAAGACGATTCGGAACATAATTTTTCTTTTATATCACGTTGAATGACATTTAAAGATAAAAATTAAATTTTTAAGTTATTAATTTTTATATTTTATATACATTTTTGATCATTTTTATTTTATTCAGGGAAAAGATTAAATTAAGTAAAAATGTATACAGGGTGTCCCAGACTCAAGTGTCCGGACTTATGTAGCTATATTACCATTGAAAAAATAAATAGAAAATTCCTTTTCCAAAAATTAGTTGAAGTTTTAGTTTTTGAGTTATTAAATGATTAAGCTGGTCCAATCGGGAGCACGGTATAAACAGTCGAGCGTACGTGAGCGTGAGTCCAGCGCAGTGTTGTTGAGCGAGGGGAGAACAGCAGGCACTACACTTCGTTGGACTCCCGTTCACGTACGCTCGGCTGTTTATACCGTGCTCCTAATTGGTTTAGCTTCAACATTTAATAACTCAAAAACTAAAACTTTAACTGTTTATTATATGTTTAATATGTTAAATATTTAATATTAACATTGCAAAAAAATCAATTCGAACTAGTGTGCCGTTTACGTATGCTGAGTTGAAATGTGCCGTTTGAGGGCTAATAGTTAAATGTTCAATTGTTCCTTGCACATATAAAAGAGTTTAGTTGGTGTTTGCGATTTTTATTCGTTGTATATAACAATTATAATTTTACATTTAATATTTATCATTGACGCGGCTTATTTTGCTCCTAAAAATCTTCTCAACAATAAATACAATTCACGGTAGTTTCATTAAAAAAATGTTTTAAACAAGTTAAACTTATCGAAAACAAATAATGTATACACTTCTGAAATAATAACGGGCTATAACTCCTACAAATAGAATTATATAAAAATCTTCTTAGTAATAAAAGAATGATAAAGTAAACGTACACCGTATGTCGAATGCCGTACACCGGACACACCGGATACCAACCTAGGGCCCGGCACCGGACATCTATACACGCCAAAAATGTATAGGTCGTTATAGAATCCGAGCCCTCAATTTCAGAGCAGAAATATACTTTGAAGACGAATATCCCCTAATGTCGATGATTTGTTAATACTATTTGTTGATAACAATTAACTTCAAAAGTTAATAATTTTTTTGTTATACCTCTGTGCATTGAATCCAAGTCACGAGAAGTATAAGAAAAATTTTGTCTAGGAGACAAAAAATGAAATAAAAAAATCGACAAAAATTTACTCTCCCTATTTTCTGGAAAATTTAGTCCTGAATATAAAAAAAAGTAAAATACGTGCGTAATTGCGTTATAAATGTTATTTTGAACCTCTTTCGTATTTTTAATCCATATTCACAAAATGAACACCTATACTCTGGTCCCAGTAAATTAAAAAAAATTATTTTCAGTGGACATGTCTTATCCGCATTTTTGAAAAAATAAAAATATTGAAATAACCTTTTTAACTGTACCTCGTTTTTTAATTTTTTTTATTCTATTGTCATCAGTCTTCTTTTTGGAGTCCTTTTGAGTAGGCTGTGCTTAATTACAGACTGTGAGAATAAAAAGAAGAAATTAGAATGGATAACATTACCAGCTGTTTTAAAAAAAGATGGTAAGAAACATGCTTTTTAACTAAACCATATTTTGTAATAAAATATATAACAAGGATCATCAGAGAAAATCCATGAAATAAACAACGTAAAAGGATGGATAACTAGGTCACTATTGTGTGCGGCCCTGTTCGGTTCTTGACGTGTGCTCCGTTTCGTCTCGCTCTATACTTGCCATAACTTATTTATTAGGTAATTTTGTACTTTGTATTGTATCTCAGTGATTGTATTTTTGTTTGCAGGGCAGTGTATATGTTGCATTTGGTAATTTTTGGGATCTTTGGTGCTTAAAAGACTATATTTCAGTTTCGGAGGTCGACAGCTTTCGCGTAGTTAATACGCGTTACAATGGGTGCTTGTCCCGAGTGAAATGAGACAATATCCAGAGGATCGCAGGGTGTTGTTTCCTGCATAAAGTGTGGTGTATTCAGCCACTCAGCCTGCGCCAATGTCGCATTGTCAAAAAAAGCATTTGATGATCTGAAAAAGGAAATAATCGATTTCGTTTGCGTGAACTGCAAATCACCGAATTCGCTAAGGATGACCTTATGAATGTTTATCATATTCGTAAATCCCCAATATCCAATCCACTACTAGCACTCATCATCGCATTGTGTCCTTTAATCGAAGGATCTACGCTTCTGCATTGAATTTAAGGAGAGAAAAGAAGATAAAATATCTATCGATTGCAGGAGGAAAGATCTTCTGTCCAAAGGATGATGGCACGCCTAGGATTCAGCTCTCTCTGCTTCAACACGTAGAACGATTCCAACAGCAATTAGGCTTTCTACGGTATGGTTACACAGACAATGGTGTGATATTATTATTTTTTGGCTATTTAATGCCCGTTGATAAATATATCTTCAACATTTTTTTGGTTTTTTTTTAATACCTTTTTATACCTTGTACACATGTATCTTCAGACAGCAAACATGATCTCATATGGAAACTAGTAGATTTTAATTTTGATTATGGGCTTTCTGAAAGTAATTTTATACTATTAGGCTTAATTGTGTACTTTGGATACCTTAAATATTCTAATTTCATTTCAATATTCGCAGCTCTCCGGATATCCGGAAATCGATTTAGGAAATCATGTCCAATTTTGTTGAGAATTTGTCTAGGGATCTTCGACACTGTTTTTGACATTGTTTCTTATCTTCCCATTTTTGAATTGTTTTTCTGTAAAATGTTTCTATTAATATATCAATGGATACCTTAAGCATTTATCATGATAACGCCCAGTCTCTCTTGGAACATTTTCCAGAATTCAAGCACTTCTTCAGTGCATGTTCCTTCCATATAATAGCTGTTTCTGAGTACTTGTTATCTCCAAATATACATTCTAGCCTCATTGCAATTAAAAACTATTCGCTCTTTCGAAGAGACAGAGACGAGAGAAAAGGTGGTGGAGTTTGTATTTTTCTGCATGCTAGTCTGAATGGGACTGTGGTTGGTGTGAGTTCAGTAGCTACTTACCCCATGACCAAATTTCTCTTTGTTGAAGTTAAGTCAACTTCTGATAGTGTTTTAGTGGTAATAGTTTATAAACCACGAAATGATTCGTATGGCACAGAGCTTGAATCGATCATTTTTTCATTTATTCATAACTTTAATAACATCATACTTACTAACTTAAATCTCACCTTCAACCATTCTAACTATCTAACATCTTTGGTACACTCTTCGGGACTCCCGATTGTACGTCAAGATTCTACTTACCATACTGATCGTGCCAGTACTCGTATTGACTTAATGATTGTAGACTATATTGATAAGGTTCCCAATGGGCACACATTTTGGCGACGTCTTTACGACATCGTTAGGACATCTTTACGACAACATCGCGACATTCTATGTCGATGTCGTTAATGTGTCTTTACGATATCGTAAAGACAACGCACGATCTGACGATGTCTTTACGATATCGTAAAGACACCTTAATGACATGGACATAGGATGTCGTAAAGTTGTCGTAAAGATGTCGTAAATCCGTCGCCAAATTTTGGGTCCACTGGGTTGTCTCTTACGAACAACATGCTATCCCTTTTCTCTCTAACCACGACTTGATTAACATAACCTTTAAATTTTTCACGAACATCTAATGACGTCTGATTGGGAAAAAATATTACTAGATACATATACAAATAATAAAATCGACGCTCGGACTAATTACCTAGTCTCCTAATTCAATAAATTTTCTCCGCTACACATTCCTAAAAACTTTAATAAAGCTGCCCCTTGGATCACATCCGAAATTTAAAATATGATGATGGAACGAGATGGCAAGCATAGACTTGCAAAAAGAACAAAAAGCAGTATACTACTAGCTCAACTTCGTAAACTCAGGAACCTAGTTCAAATTAAGATTGTAGATACGTTCAATCAATGCAATTATAACGAGATTGCACATGGAGTCGAAAAAGAGGATATTTGGCATCTCTTTAGAAGTTTACACCTAATCCCACCCAAGCACGAATTTATAGATAGTAATTTTCCGCCTGATGACCCTTTAAAGACTTTTTTACATTCCCAGTTCCATACTTATGATCATCTTCCACTAACCCTCTTAATTCAACATTTAATGAGTCTGACTTCTTTTAAAATTCCATGATGCCTGAAATACTTTTGGAAAAAACACTTGAAATCAAATCAAATTCCATTGGAACTGATGGAATATCAATCAAAATAATTAAATTCGCCCTTCTAATTATCTTTCCAATTCTATTACATAGTTATAATGCTTCCCTTCAGGTCGGTATATTCCCAGTTTTCTGGAAAAAGGCTGTTATATTCCCAATTCCCAAAATTTCTAAACCTATTTCACCGAAGGACTTCCGGCCAATTACCATTTTATGTGCACTGTCTAAACCACTTGAAAAAATCGTTCACCTGAAACTTTCCAAATTTGTCGAAATACCTAAGGCCATTGACTCGATGCAATCAGGTTTTCGGGCAAAACATAGCACTCTTACTGCTTCCCTTAAAGTAACGACGGATCTCAAATTAGCAATGGATAATAGGGACATCGCGATTGTTGTTCTGATTGATTTTTCGAAGGTTTTTGATATGGTTAACTATATGTTACTCCTACAAATGTGAATTTTTTTTTAGTTCCTTAGGGCTCCATTCTGGCACCCCTCCTCTTCCATTTGTTCACTTTTGACCTTGGAAGTGAACTTCAACATTGCAAACATCACAAATATGTTGACGATTTTTAAATTTACTTATCAAGACAAATTTCTTCACTAAGTAGATTACTTGTTCTAGTCCAAGAGGATATTGATCGCGTTATCCTTTGGGCCTGGAAGAATGGACTTACTCTTAAGCCGGGCAAAACTCAGACAATTGTTGTTGGACTTACTTAATTTCGGTCGCTTGAAACACTGGCATCATTTCCAGCCCTTCGTGTCGAGAAACTAACTATCCCTTTTTCGGAAGTGGTTAAAGATCTGGGATATTTCCATAACCATACACAGTATCTCAAGGAAAACCTACAGCATTCTACAACAACTATATAGGAATAAGGACTCTTTACCTACCTCTACTCGGATACTTTTGGTTAAGAGTCGAATCCTGTCCCATTTAGACTACGGTTGTTTAGTATATGATGATTTGACCGACGATTTATATTTAAAGCTCGAGCGTGCGTTAAATTTCTGTGTCCGTTTTATCTAGAGAGCCCTTCCAGCACCTTCCTTGTATCATTTCAAGAATCTCTTTTTCAAATATTTGTACAATACTCCTAACCTAACTCTTGAAATTACTCACTGGTAAAATCTTATATTTAGTTCTTGAAGATTTCATCTTCGAATTTTCTTCTGTTTTCAGTAACTTTTATAAATTTTTATTTCTTATACACACCGTTTTTCCCTCTTTATTTCTACCTTAATATGCACAAGAGCTACAAATTAATCACTCAATGTTAAGTACTACGCAATTAATCTCATACCCAATTTGATACGTATTCTGAGGTCGGCTCTATTTATTTTTTTAGCTTATAGTTTAAATTATGAGATTAATCAAGTATTTTCCGATCAGTTCTTGCACTTTGTAATGAACCTGTGTCATCCTGTTCCTTAGAGGGTTATTTAGCCCTAGGGACTTTTCTTGAATAAATACAAATACAAATAATACTGTGACGGTCCCAATAATCTTGAAAGTTGGTTATAATGGGAATATGCTGTTGAAAAATATATAAAAAGTAACATTTAATCTTAAAAAAACATTTATTTGAAAACTAAGTTTTAAACTAACTTTATAACTTCGGGTTTGCGCTGGAAAGATCGGTTTCTTAATCGCTTTTGTAAATTAAAAGTTGAATTACTGTTCATATTTTTCTGATCTACTGAAGTAAGAGGTGCTAAATAAACATCTTTTTCCTTTAATTTTACAAAAATGAAGGCATGAAAAATTAAAGCTTATTGAAATTAAAAATTTTTAAAACGGTGAAAACCGAATTTCCTACCTTCAGCAAAACAAAAATGTCCGACTCTAAACTTTTTTATCTGCATCAAGGTGTCTTTTCGCACGAACAGAAAGTTAAGGACCCCGTACTAAATATTATACAAAAAATGACTTTCCGTGGATACGGCTTAAACTTAGTAATTTTTTATAACCTGCAAAATCACAAAAATAAGAGGGTAATTGAATTTTAATCTATATGATTGTATCTAATTTAAGTTAGCTTCTAATATATATGTATGAACAATTGATGCATACGCGCCCAATGATGTTTCTAAACATAATCAATTTTACAAATACCAAGTTGAATTTTCCATTAATTAAAATCGTTAAAATTGTTCTATCTCAATATAAATCAGCTAAGCAGCAACAACTTTCAAGTGACAGTATCTGACGTTCAGGTACTGTCAAACAGGGTAATTATGGATAAAAATTCGCGAATTTTTCAGATCGCGGTTTCGCCATAAACCAGAAAATGTACTCAATTTTTTATACTATGTGTGGGACAAAGTACGTCTAGTGTTCCCACATAATTTTTTTTTTTATTGTGTTGAAACTTGGCTGAATTATAGTCCTTAGTAAACCTGTATTAATTATTTCTTTATAAAAGAAAAAGCAATTTTAAGTAGGGTTTTTTTTTCAAAAAATCAGTTTTAATTTTGATTTTGAAACAAACTAAAAATCGTAATTAAACAAAAAATTGATATGGTAGTCTTAAATTACATGATAAGAGCTTTCCAAAACACTATAATAAAAGTTCAATCGGATAATCATAAAAGAAGTTACACTAACGTGAAGCTAATAAAGCACCTGAATAAGTGAAAACTTCAGGTCCCTGTATACTGACAACCGATTGATAAATGGACCTATCGCTTGGTGAATTCATATAGTTCCACTAGGACTATAATTCAGCCAAGTCTTAACCCGTTGAATAATTTGTATTTTCAATTTTTTTGAGGAATATCTA
>CAKNWT010217784.1:7694-18938 GCA_932066315.1 Andricus coriarius
AATTATTTCGAGTATAATTACAATTTTCTTTTGTAATTATTAATTATTTGAAGTGTAATTACAATTTTTTCTTTGCAATTATTAATTATTTTGAGTATAATTATAATTTTCTTGTGCAATTATTAATTATTTTGAATGTAATTTCCATTTTTCTTTTGTAATTATAAATCATTTTAAGGATAATTACAATTTCTTTGATGTAATTAGTAATTGAATACGGATTATTAACCATTTTTGCAACCCTGCTGCTTGCAGATGGCTAATAACACCCTGGTGTGAGTTGTCGTACCATTGGGTTATCCTGAAGCCTGCCAGACTTATATCTCGGACGATGCTGAGGGGCTACCACCTCTTAGACGGATCTAGATCCTAATTCAGCACTTCCAGGAGAATAGGAATCCTCTGCTGTTGGACTATGACGCGATGGTCAGATGGGTGGTTCCAGTCTGCGACGAATTCAATACGATGATCCGTCAAAAGTCTCGTGCACCCTGAGGACGCGGAGCTACCCAAGGACGACCTGCCTTTTGCATTTTTCCCGCAAGTGACTCAGCATTCTGTTGACACGCAGGGATGCTTCTCAGGCTATTAACCAGTGAAACGTTGGCACTTCCAAGAGCGCTGATGATGAAGAAGATTAGCTGAACATAATATTCCGAGTATAACCGTCGCAACTCCCTTCTAAGGTCTTTATACCTCTCTTTCTTTTCTTTCTTCTTGGCTATTACGTTTATTTAAGCTGGTGTAGAAAATTCGATAACGAACATGCTTCGCTTAGCGGAGTAATAAAGCACTCTGAGTGCCGCATTGTGCCTTTGGATGAAGGTCGTTCCCGCATGAGTTGGACAACTAGATAGTATGTATCTTAAATGCTCAGGGTGTGCATGACACGCTCTGCAGCTATCATCAAGAATGTCTTGGCTCAAAATGTGGCGACGGCATGCTAGAGTCGAAATGACACCGCCTTGACATACCAAAATGAAACTCTCCGTGTCCGACTTCAATGTGCGTGATTTAAAGAAAGCAAACGTTAGCTCATACGACATCGACTGATCCTCCACATTTATGTGCAAGATGCCGTGCATCCTCTTGTCGAAGAGCTGTTAGGGGAAGCTTTTCTCATGTGCTTTCGTAATCTGGACTTTCAGAAGTGCGTACTCGATATAGATGAGATTTGATGCATTTTGCTCACCCCTGATATTGAAGTCAAGGCCGAGAGTTTCAGCAGTCTCCTCCACTGCTTTGTACAGAAAAGTCCCTTTGCGCCGACTTCTTCGTGTTTCCTGGCCATTTTAAGAAGTGGGTCTCGTCCATTAACGACTATTGTGCTGTACCTAGAATAATCCTTTTGTGAAGACATTCAAGATTCAGCATTCCGCGACCACCTTGACGGCGTGAGATGTAAAGTCGCGTAACAGAAGATTTAAGGTGCATGCTTTTGTTCATGTGCATAACCTTTCGGTGCCCGATATCGAGGGATCTGAGCTCGTCCTTCGTCCATGGAACCATTCCAGATAAATAGAGTGCTACTGGGACGGCAAGCATGTTCGTCGAAGATACTTTTTTTCTCGCCGACAGTTCGGAATACCATATCCGTTGGATGAGACGGTTGTATCTGTATCGGAGATTATCATTTGTACATGTTACGTCCTGAATGCGGCTCTGTGGCACGCCCAGGTTTGTTTACGTCTCTCAAGCGCCAAGGTGTCGTATAGCCCTTCTGTCTACGAGCGACGAGAGATAGTGGCAATAATGTGAGGCAAAACAGGAGAGGGTTCATGGTGTCACCCTGAAACACACCTCTCTGAAAGGTGACACTGTTAGTGATCACACGCTGTTTTCCAGATGAGATATCAAGTCTGGTTTTCCAAAGCGGCATGAATCTCTCTATGCACCTCGCGATGTGTGGATGAATCTTTGAGCTTTGTAGCAGACAGATGATAAGTCTATGGGAGGTTAAATCGAAAGCTTTCCGGTAATCAATACAGGCCATCGACGGGTAACGCTGATAGGATGCTGCGCCTTTACAGACACGTCTATCGATGCGCAGGTTCTCTCGGCACCACGCTACGCCTTTCTTTGACACACTTTGTTCATACATCTCTCGCCATACAGGTCCAATTGTCTTACAGAGAGTGTTTAGGCAAGTTATTGACCTGTAATTCCTAGGGTCACCTAAGTTCCGCTTCTTCGGCTGGAGCAATGCGGGCCAGGTGCTGGTGGGTCGAAGGATACTTCTTCCACCAGAAAGTCTTGGTACCATCTGGTCCCGGAGCGAAATAGTTTTTCATGCGGTGTAAAATTTACCAAGTGTTCCCGCCTAAAATTTTGTTGTCGCCTATTTTATTCAAACTCCGCCAGATTGTAGTGCTAGCGGACCTCATTAAATTCTGTGGAGGAAGCGCACCTAGTACAACGGGTTGTCAAGATACAGGGGCCCAAATTTTCGTCGATTCACCCCGACTTCTAACTTTCAATTGTACATAACTCCCGATACAGTTACCCAATCTTACTCTTTTATGAGGGTTTTAATAAGGTACTTTAACGTGGTTTATAATACAAATAATTATAAAACGATAACGAAATTATTTTACCTTAATTTTTCATTTTAAAAAACATTTTTGTGATTTTCTCCCAATGCCGCATTTTGATATTTTTCTAATTAATCTAGAAAAAAGCTTGATTTTTTCTCTTGAAAAGCATCCCAGAACGAAAATGGGATGGAAAGTATTGGTTGAGTTGTAGAAGGTCATAAGAGCGCGGGTGCCTTACGCCAACTAGCCACTGCGATACTAGGCGTACTGTAGTGACTCAGTGGTTATAATAATTGATAAAAATGATTTTTCTGTTAACGTGTAACGAATATTTTATTTCATTCTTACTTTTATGTAGCTGGAGAACGATTTAGATATTTTCTTAATTAAATCATCAAAATGATTTCATTGCAGGGAAACGATAAATAATAATAAAATTACAAACAATTTTGGTGGATGGTTCTGCTCATCTGCTACATATAGAAATGGTTTTTGTTAAGTTCTCTTGCTTCACACTTTTTGGTGACTTTTTTTGTGTTAATCTCTTTGCCTTCAACAATTTGAGGTACTTTTTATACGTGAGTCTCTTGCCTCTCACGTTTTGGGGTGCTTTTTGGTGTGAGTCCCCTTACTTCTCACAGTCTTACTTAAAAAGCAGAAACATCATTTTTAGCAATTATTAGAACCATCGAGTCACTACAGCACGCCTAGTAGCGCCGTGGGTATTTGGCGCAGGGCACCCGCGCTCTTATGACCTTCTATAACTCAACCAATACTTTCCATCCCATTGTCGTTTCGGGATTTTTTTCAAGAGAAAAAATGAAGCTTTTTTCTAGACTAATTAAAAAATATCAAAAATGCCGCATTGGTAGAAAATCACAAAAAATTTTTTTAAAATGAAAAATCAAGGTGAAATCATATTTTAATTTGGGACCTTGTATTTTGACAACCCGTTGTACTAGGTGCGCCCCCTTTACAGAATTTGAGTTTTCTTTCAGTGCATGCTGGACTTCGTAGACTTTTCTCCAAAATACCTCGATCTCCTCTGGCGTGGGCGGTTGGACGATCGTAACTGGAGGGTCTTGGAAGAGTCGAGATGGGTAAGACAAAAAGTGTTGATCTTCTCTGACCCACCTCCCTCTCTTCGCTCTAGTACATTTCACAAAGCTATTCAGAAGTAACTCGATGTAGGACAGCCAAGAATTTTCCCAATTAAAAAAAGTCACAATATTTACAGTCCGGAATCTCCAGCTTAAGTTGTCAACCCTATAATAATATTAAACAACCCCGAAAATCCACCCCTAGCATATTTCGCGAAACAGTTTAGAAATCCCGCGAACGATTTTTGAGCTTCAACCCTTAACGTTAAAAAAACAACACGGCGAAAATAATACAATGTCAAAAAATAATCTGTTTCAGAATTTTGCAGTGTAAATAGAGGCTCTGTGTTTTCTCGACAAGGCAAAACATGCAGAAAAAAATAGGAAATTGGTCAATGGGTTGAGTTCAGTAAACAACATCCACATTTTAATAAACATAGCGATGGTTTATTCAAAAAAAAATAGGGTACGGAATTGGAAGTTAGCAGACAAGATTATACAGGATTTGATCTGTTCACGGCGGTATTTGGTTGTTATCTGAAGAGAATTTGAAGAGAGTGCATTGCCGAAGTACAATTTTTGAAGAAGGGATGTTGGGTCAGTGGGGTGTTTATATTCTATTGGCTAAGGAACGTGGAGGTAGGAGATCAGTGTATTATAGGTTCGGCAATTATAGAGTTTAGGACGTTTACGCGGCTCGGCCAATAGGCTTAAGTTATAACTGCAGTCTGGAGACAATATGAACGTAGCAAGGAGTTTACGCCGGCAGAGAGGTTTAGAATTTAAATGGTTATATTGCTAGAACGTGCGATGGAAAATGAATCAGCTTGGCAAACTTAATTTTCTATGAGATTACAGAAATGACCTATTTCAGAAATCGGAAAAAAAGTAATAAATATAAAAATGAATTTCTAACGTTACGACGTAACCTGCCGACCCATTTGAACTAATGTAGCTTAACAAGACAATATAGTGGTGTAAAGCATAGAATTAAAAGCATGAGTACAATAATCATGTGATTAATTTAAACACCGTTTGGTTCAGTTACTTCAAGTGGAAGTGGACAGAGTTTTCTGACACAGCGCTTGTAGATACCATTAGCAGTCTTTACGGTGACTACTTTTACAAGGCCTTAATTTCATTAACATACGTTTCTAGCTGATCGTATGTTAAAACTGAGCTGCCTTCCATAAGCCGCCGAAGTGCGGTGCTAACGGATTAATGAAATTCCACTTTATTCCTTTTTTTTTGTAAATAATTTTGGACTGATTGACTTTGAGAATCTGATAATGCAATATCGTAAAGTTCCTTCAACTCACGATTAGCACCAGCAAAGTTTTTACCATTATCAGACGTGATGGTGTTAACGTTGCCGCGACGCGAAATAAATCGTTTCAGATAGCCAGTCAAGGAGCTTGTGCTGAGATCGCTGACAAGCTCAAGGTGAACAGCTTTGGTAGCAAGACATATAAATACTGCAACATATCACTCAACCTTTTTTATACTTCGGTATCGTCTTTCTTTAATGTGCAGAGGGCCACAAAAATCCACTGCGACATTCAAGAAAGGTCGCGAACACTCTAAACGATTTGCCGGTAGATTTTCCAATTTATAGCCAGCTCGGCGAGGTTTGACTTTAAAACACACTTTCTGCCACCTATTTTAAGCATCCTTTGGTCGAGGAAAGGATTCAGATTTAAAAGTTTGCTTTTCTTATCGATTTCTTGATTGCGTGATAAGCACTCAATTTCTTTGGCGAATGCAGTTTCCTGTGCTACTTATATTACACACTCTCGCGCGGTTCTTACTTCGACTTCAGCCAAATATTATTATCTAGAAAGTCTTCGGGTAATTGACCTTGAGACGAGAAGTCGGCATAATTATCGTAAGTGGGTACGTGCCTCTATTCGTGAGATCGAGTTAGTTCCTGAATCTGAGCTACGCGGTTTGATACGAACGTTTTTAATATATGTGGAGGCGATTGAATCCAGTGAAAAGTAATTATGGAATCTGACCAAAATACAGTCCTACTTAATTTTAAATGCTGCAGAGATTGTACAACGGCTGAATAGAGTTGAGACAATAAGAGGGCGGCAAATAATTCCAATCGAGGAAGTTGCACCGTTTGCACTGGAGCGACCCGAGACTTAAAGCCTACGAGAGCCACGTTGGGGTTGCCGTATTTGTCTGTCGAGCGCAGGTAAATGCAGGCTCAGTAGCCCTTCTCACTTGCGTCGGCGAACCCGTGCAATTGAATTTCGGTTGTGTCTAATGCAGACATGCCCAACCCGGGGAAATTCCCTCCGGGACCACATGTTCCGCTTCCACCTTTTGTTCTCCTGGAGAGCGGGAGTGGTGGCAGGCGCATCCGAGAATTTCTGCTCTCTGACGTACGCTGCACCGTAGATACGAAATATCTGTTGTGGTGCTTGGGGGCGATTGACTTTTCAACATAAAATTTGAATAGTAACAAAAGTCTTAATTATTTTATTGCAGTATGTTTACATTTCTTTTCAATCAATGTAATTGAAAAGAGAAGTTCACAAAGTGTTTCTTTGTTGTACACTATTAAATATTTTAATATCACCGTTTTTCACATTGTATGTAACATATGCACAAATGTTGGCTGATGCTTTTTGCAGTATAAAAATCTATTAACATTGTGCACAACGTAGAAAGGTAAGTTATAGGTTTAAAGTATAGTTAAAAAATCTAAATCCTATTCAGAATCAATAAATTCCGATATTTTAAATTAAATATGTTGAAAGTTTGCAGACGTCCGTTTGCAAGAAGTTTTCTTTGGGATTAGTGCCATTCAAAAAATTCAGTTGTAAATACTTTTAATGTGCAGAAACAAGATTTAAGAATACTGAACTACATTATTTATGTTTAGAAAAGAATAAGTGGAAGGCGCGATGGATTATATATTGGATGGATTATATATTATTAGACTTTCAAAAGAATCAAAAGTTTCAGTCAACCAAAACTGTTATATTAAAATATTCAGTAATGTACAACAAAGAAACACTTTGTGAACTTCTCTTTTCAATTAAATTTATTAAAAAGAAATGTAAACATACGTCACAGAGTAGAGATTTTTGGACGCGCCTACCACCACTCCCGCTCTCCAGGAGAATAAGAGTTGGAAGCGGAACATGTGGTCCAAATGGGAATTTACCCGGGTTGGGCATGTCTGGTCTAATGCGACGGTGTATCGATTAAATTTAAGGGTATTTAATAGAGGTAATTGGCCTTTAAATTTGAGCCACACTGACTGAGCTTCTCGTGGGATGTCCTCAGATCTAGTCGCTAATTTTAGGAGACGTGCCATTTCTTCAGACAAAAAATTAGATTGAGATCCGTTATCCATCACCCTACACGTATGAGGTTTGCTTTCGATGTCAAAGATACCGACGAGCGACTGGATTATATTTAATGCAATGCTGTCCGAACGTGCATATTCTGAATCGGAGACTTGCAGTTAATTTTTTCGGAATTCTCAGTTTTCTCAGAGTCGGTATGCAGCTGTGAATTGTGGCGCTTTTCACATTTTCTGTAGGCTCCACCACGACAATCGCTAAGGTGATGATTGGGGTGAAGACAATTAAAGCAAAGAGGCGAGGTATCAACGAAGTCAATACGCTCATTAGGAGATAATTTTTGGAAGCTTTGACACAAATAAATACTGTGCTCGCCTTGACAGTGATAGCAACGGAGCTCACTGGAATTTGCGAGATATACATGTTGCGGATGCAACTTTTTATTATTCTGATGCGCGCGCTTATTATCGTATCTTACATCTGACTTCGGTTCTGATTTGCATTCTGATCTGAATGGCGATTGAGTGAATTTTATTTCGTCAAATTGAGCTCGACTTTCTAAACATTCCAAGAATAGTTTCATTGTGGGAACCGCGGATTCCCTTGTTAAATCTTCCAATTTTTCGCGATGCTGATATGAGAGTTTATTTTTCACGCTCATAGTCAATAACGTGTCCCAACTATCGACCGATTCGCCTAACGCGCGAATTGATTTAAAGTTGCTTTTAATTATGACTTTTTTATTTTCGTACCTATCTTGCAGTAATTTCCAAGCTACTTTATGATTTTCTGAAGAAGTTTTAATGGAGGCGATCAAATCTGATGCTTCATCATCTAGCCAGCGTTTTAAATGTACTAATTCTTCTACATCTTGAATCTTAGTGTTGCTATCGACCAGTGCTTTAAACGTGTCATCGGAACCTAACCACATCTCGTATTTCCCGCTGAATTTGGGTAAATTCAGAAACGGCAGCTTATAAATGCGAGCTATTTCCACAGTTCGGATAGGCGCGGACGACACTGCTTCTTTACTGTTAACGCTGAAGCTTAAAATTGTGTTAAATCTTAAATCTGGATTTGAAGTTAATAATTTTTTAATTTTTCCGGAAATGGTAAAAAATCTGTTTTCGAATGAAGTTCGCTCATCTATCTGTTTGTCTACGTCTATCATATCTGTTATTAAAAGGTTCTAGCCGCGTTGAAATTGACTCAAATTCCGACCAAGTGTCTTTATATTTTTTTTAACCGCTCTTCGAGGTCTAGAGAGGCTAAGTCTGTTTCACTTGTTATTTGTGTTAACATTGTTTCGGTGTTTGTTAACATGCGCTTAATAGTTCTACGATTAATATTTAATTCTTGGATTTCGGTTTCAACCATCGCGACTGAATTTATGCTTGAACCGTATGTAATTGAAATTAAAGTAAGTAAGTAATTAGAGCAAGTATGTGAGCATGACTTTATGGTCACCGTAAAGCCATGCTTACTAAATTTTGGCTCCGAAACAATTTATAGAGAGAACGTAAAAAATCAAGGTAATTTACTAATCTAGGGCGTCAGCCACTAGTAAAATTTCGAAATAACAACAAAATTATTTATGTATGAAAATGTATATATCTGTCCCTAGTGACACCTTTTATTTCTCATCAAAACAAAGCTATAGCGAAACTTTAATATTTGGGTTTATTCCACAGAGAGGTTCAGGGCGGGGTTTATCTTACCACAAAAAGAATTATGAGGGACCACATTTCGATAAAGATATAAGTTTGGATGTTTATTGAACATTTGAGGAAAATGTCTAACGCAATGCAAAATCTTAGTATTCAATCAGTAAATTTTTCTTTTACAGAACCATTAAAGTCATTAAAATTTGGGAAGAAACTAAAGCGTTACAAGACTGATCATAATGACTGCCATTTTCGTAAATTCGCAACTAAATTTAATTTCAACAAAAAGGCTACTTGGACGACATAGAACGCGACTGAAAGAACTAAAGCCCCAATCTTGTCATTTTACTCGACGTGGTCGAACTCTATTTTTAAATTCTTATTTGAAAACCTAGTTCGCGCACGTACAAGAAAAAAATAAGTGCCGACCACGTGTCCCTATTTAAGGTTACAAACCGGAAGGATCCATAATCTCCGAGTTCGAGAGTTGAACAGGCGAAGAGAGCAAAATCTAAAATACGCGCGATTCAATAAGATGTTTTCTTTCCTTTCTTTGTCGCGACATGTCAAGCAAAAGAAAATCACACAGATGCACACGAAAAAAAAAATAAGCGTCCGAAAAATACGATGTCGAAAACCCATGAGAAATATTAATTGGAAGTTTCGCCGAAGTGCTTTGCCGACATCAAACTAACATATCTTCATATTCGAGACCAGCTCGGCCTTACTAAAATCCATTTTTGTTTCAATTACAATTCTTCTGGTAAAAAAAGTGTCTAACGATCAGCTTACAAGCTATGCACAACTGTGCTGATCAAAGCGAAGAACGAGAGTGACAGGTCGCCACGCAATGTTGATGCTCCCGGAAGGTGTGTCTGTTCTTCTCTAACCCAGTAGACCAATGACGGCGCAGCATTTGTGCGCCAACAACAGATGCCGTAAGAGGGAACTCGCGGAAAATTTCGATCCATCATGGCTGCGGGAAGTAACGTCATTAATCCTAGTGACATCACAGAAAGGAGAGGTTAGGTAATGATACAATCTCGACACTTTAGGCGTGATCAAAGTCGTAAAGCTTCCTCTCGATACTTGGACCTTCTGCGAGAGGACGCTTTACTAGTCAGGCCCTGTGTCGATACTTAAGATGGTTATGAACACCTTCGGAGCTAGCGGAGGTGTGCGTTGAAAATCGGCCTTTAAATCCGTAAGTTGGAAGTGGACAGAGTGATACTGGGCTACTTCTCTCTCCCTCTATGAAACACGGCCCTTCTGTCACTGCGTTGAAAGGGGACAGCAACAGCCGTGAGGTATTCTCTCTCACTTCTTCTTGTCATGGGTGGCCTGCCGTGACATGACGACTCGGCGCTCGTATTATCCCTTAGTTAGTGGCATATCTTATAATCTGAAAAAAGGACTAAACCATCATGGGTTCAATTTTCCTTCCAGAAAACATGGCCGCTTATTCCTTGCTCCAGAAAGAGACAGCGTGGTTGGTGGTATTCCACCTCTCACTCTGCCCTGCCATGGGTGGTCTCCGCCAAATTGGCGGTGCGATATGATTGGGTTTACCGCCGACGTTACCATGGCAACCAGTGTTTCGGTAAACGTTAAGATGGTAACTCCTCGGATCCCGCTGTCCCACCCTTGGTGCAATGACGTCTGGTGATAGTTGTCGTACTCCAACGCTGGTGGTCGTATCTCTCTCCCTCTCTCTCTCTCGTTCCTGGTGACAGGATATAAATAAAAAAAATTGGTACGAAGGATGTGAATTATAAACATAAATATAAAATTTTTGACCTATAAGAGTGCTCTTCGTGGAAAAAGGGACTCTCGTTCTTCAGGTTTGATAAGTAAAAAAAAAAAGAGTATAAAGGAAATCTTCCACCCCGGTACCGGTAAGGGTCGTTTGTCGTGACAGGTGAAAAACACCTCGTCACAAGTAATATAGGAATGTTGGTATTACCAAGAACTCGCTTACCGATAATGAGCTGGCAACTCTCATGCAACAAAAAACGAATTTTCAACGAAGTGCTCAAATTTCCAACCAAAGAGATGATTGTGCATCCAAATAGTTTATTTCTTCTTTATTCATAATGTGTCCCTGAGGGTTTACATGACTTACATTTCTTCCAATCCTTCCATCTACATATTTTATGAAAACTTATCCTTACTATTTACATTTATTTACATCTATTCACAAAACGTCTTATATCTAGATCATTATTTCTATTTCCTGACGCAAGCGCCATTTCGGACGTGTTAGCCAACGAGTGAGAGATTGATCGAAAGCGAGTGTGCAAGCTATTTAAGCTATTACGTAACCCTTACTTACAAATCTTGACGCTTCTAATTTAAGCGACTTTCGCTTCCTTTTTCTTTCACTTTTCTGGTATCTCGATTTTACCATTTTTTCTGCGTCCATTCTTTCATTCTTTCTCATTCGCTCCCCTAGCCCCCTCTAACTCCTTCATCCACTCTTCTCCCAAACCATCCTCTCCTAGAATCTTTACCACATTCTCTTGCCAGCTTTCTTTATCTTCCATTCCTCTCCTACATCCTACCCATACATGCTCCCATGTTTCCTCTTCCCATTCACAGATTTTGCACTTCCTGTTCTCTTTCTTTT